>BPLR01012556.1:0-128272 GCA_021605095.1 Caerostris extrusa
TGTGTTTCTTGCTTTGTTGAGTTTCGAATTAGAGTTATAACAAAACAGTTTTGAAAGAAAAACGAATTTTTTCTTTAAAATTTCATATACAAAGCTATATATAACCACCATCAAAATTTCTTAGCTATATTTTCTTATTTATAGTTATTTTGTAAGATGAAATTTAAAAAAGTGTGGAAATTTGGGAAGATAATATTGGCCTAATCTGTGTAAAGATATCGATTGGTGTCAATGAAATGCCTAGATTTCCAATCGATTTCAATGATGTCACATGAGTTTTTTTCTTTGGGTTTATTTATTTCTAACTAACTGTTTCTGAAATTAATACACGCGATATAATTAATAAAATTAAAAAAAAAAAAAAATATACCGGAAAAATACATTGTTTAATAAGTTTAGATTATTCGAACACTTTTTTAACAAAATAACACTCCCAGTTATTTAATATTTATTAAAAATGCCAATGTTTTTAAATGATGACTTTTTGTTGTTCTTTATCTAAACCTTCTAAAATTTCCTTCTATTTCAAAGAATTCAACAATTAAAAAAAAAATTAAAAAATTAACAATAATTTTTAAATTTGAATAATTTCGATTCTTTGTAAGCTTCAAAGCTGATTTTGCTAATAAAGATTTCAAATAACATATCACTGTACCTTCCTCGCTTGCTGATGTCCATCAGCGACTTGTCCTTCTGCCACGTGATCACAATGGGGGCGTGGCCTGTTGCAATGCACCTCAGAGTGGTGTTGGACTCTTCCGTGACGGTCTTGGTCTGGAAAGGTTCCTTGAAAGTCGGGGGCACTGAAAAATATTTCAATACATTTATACTGATTTACAGATACTTGAAAATGTGTATTGATATATATAAAATAAAAATTTTCATTTGTTTTTTGTGATTATTTTATTTGTTTTAAAAACCCAAAAGAATGAAAAAAATAATAAATAACTAAAGAAATACGTTAACATTGAATGCAAACTTGTTGAAGTGAGAATTTTTCAGAGATAAGTACTTACGAGTATAATAATTATTTTAATCATAATCTCGTTTTGTAATTATTGGGGGGGTCAGATTATAGATCACCATGCTAAACAAATACATAAAAATTCTCCTTGATGTCATAATACAAATTTTCTAATTTGAGTTCCCCATATTTGTGAAAATCATACGGAAGGTAGACTAGACGGTGTCAAATCTTTTCATTCATAATATATATAAATGCTCAACAGCAGCATATGTTGACATTATTTTGTGACCTCTTTAATAGAATTTTTTAATATTCAATAGCTTACTGTATTGGTGTTTAATATTAAAAAAAATTAAAAGGAATCAAACTAAAAATGAAAATAATATTTTCATGTCATTGAAATATATTAATCCAGAAAGTAAATTAAACGATGCCACCAAAAGAAGTTAAAATTGAAATATCTTAATCTAGTTGAGTATGAATATTACTATTTATATAGTATGGATATTTTTATTCATTAAATTAACAACGTGGATATCGATATTTCTATTCATTAAGTAAACAACTTGAATATGGATATTTTTATTAAATAAACAATTTAGTAACTAATATTGCTAATCGCACAAAAAACATACTAGATATGAATATTTTTGTTCATTAAGTAAATTGGTATGGATATTTTATTCATTAAGCAATGAAGTTACGTATGGTTATTTATATTTACAAAGCAAACAACTTTAGCTATGGCTATTCTATTCATTAAGTAAACTACTTGGGTTTGGTTATTTTTTATTTACAAAGTAAACAACTTTGGTATGGCTTTTTCTGGTCATTAAGTAAGCAACTTATGTATGGCTATTTCTATTCGTAAAAAACAACAACTTGAGGCTTAGATATTTCTGTTCATTAAGTAAGCTACTTGAGTATGGATATTTCTATTCATAGAGTAAACAACTGGCGTATGGTTATTTGTATTTGCAAAGTAAACAACTTAGGTTTTGCTATTTCTAATCTGTAAGTAAACAATTTGGATATGGGCTATTTCTATTTCTATAAAAAACTACTTGAGGTTTATATATTTTTCATTAAATACATTATTTGTGTACGGATATTTCTATTCATTAAAGTAAACAATAGACGTATGGCTAATACTGTTTACAAAGTAAACAACTTAAGTATGACTATTTCTGTTCAGTAAGCAAACAACTTCTATACGGTTATTTCTATTCGTAAAAAACAACAACTTGAGGCTTATATATTTCTGTTCATTAAGTAAATTATTTGGTTATGCCTATTTCTATTCATTAAATTAACTACGGGGTTATGCATATTTTCGTACAGTAAGTAGGCAATTTGAGTATGGCTATTTCTATTCGTAGAAAACAACAACTTGAGGCTTAGATATTTCTGTTCATTAATTAAACAACTTGGGCATGGCTATTTCTATTCGTAAAGAAAACAACTTGAGGTTTAGATATCTCTGGTAGGTAAACTACTTGGGTCTGAATATTTATATCATAAAAAAGAACTTGAAACTTTCTGTTAAATTGTTCGCTTTAGATGAATATACTTATTCATAAAAGAAAAATAAATTGGCTTTAGATGACTTCAATTATAAAGTAAATAACGTGGATTTGGATATTTTTCTGCATAAAGAAAAAAAAATGAATATGGATATTTCATTGAGTTAATATGTACCCAAAACTTGTAGGGTGATGATTTTGCTGAGTCCAGCGGCGATTCCATTGCTGGCTTGACACAGGTAAGATCCGGCGTCTGTTTCTTCCACATCGGACAGGACCAGCGTCCCGTTGTTGAAGCGGTGGGCCCTGGGATTGAGTGCACGTAGGTGAAGTCGCCGCTGCTGCTCTCTGCAAACAAAAAATTAGACAAGATTTAGTAGCAGAAATCAACCACTATTCCTCATTTTCAAAGCATTTCTATGGCAATTCCAATAGTCATTTTGGCCAAGTGCAAGCGAGACAAAGAATTTCAAAGTATTTTAGGAAGAAATGTTAGTAGTAGCTATGTGCTAAAATAATTAATCATTAGTATTGTGAAAGTTAAATTTGTAATACAATTAATTTATGTGATACAATTATTTAGTTATTTGTCAACAATAAGAGAAATAAAGGAAAAAAAAAATATGAGCATATTGTATAAAACTTCAATTCAAATATTATTTAATTGTTAGTGTATTTTAATTGAGATCAATTAGCTATTTTCTATATTTTTTTATATCTTTTATCTTACAAGAAAGATAAAGAGATTTATTATCATTTATATCACATTTAATATAAATGATAATATTTTATTAAATGAGATATAATGATATATAAATGATACTCCTTTATATATTATTATTATATCGTTTCTTTTCAGATGAATTTCTGGGTTTTTAACCGTGCTTACTCTTTACGCACGACAAGAACGCCCCTTGTAGCGTAGGCCTCGAGACTCTCAACCGAAAGGACGTACAGCGCAATCGACGCTGCTGCTGAGAAACGTTTAATTTACAATCTCTCATCCGGAGAGGAAATATCTTTATTTTTCGGTGTAGAAATGGAATCCTTCCTCGAATGTATAATTATATGTCTTTAAATGTGTTAATTATTCTTTACGTGTCATGTTTGCGCATGTGTCAAAAAAAGCTGTGAATTCTCAAACCTGTGTCTCAAATCTCAACCCCACCACACCCAATTACAAACAAACCGACAACATTACAAGTTTTAATATCAGGTTTTCAGTTGGTTTTCTAGATAAAACAGGTAATAAAATAAATTGCATACCGTACGTTAGTTACCGTAGGACGTCCGTTAGCTTTTTCTCCCTAGCGCGCAAATGAGCATTAAAATAACGGACGTCTTACGGTAACTTATTACTCTATTAATTAATAAATCAATTAAGTAGTGTTTAGTTAATCAATTAAATTACTTGATACGTTAAAATTATTTAGTTACTGGTTACAACAACATGACAGTTTTTTGTAAGCCAGTTAATATTTCCTACATAATCAGAAAGTATAATTCGAATTTCAGAAAATCTTGAAAAGGAAGCCACTAAATTTCAATAGCAGTATGAATTTCTGTAAAAACCTAAGTGTAAATCTTCTATTTATTCTAACATTCCTAAAGGTTTTTAGATCCCGAATTTCTTTACCATTTTTAAAAACATGCCTCTTTTTTTTTTGGCAGTATCAGTCAACAAAATATTTCCTTCTTCACAGAAAATAAAGAGTGATTGATTTGCAGTTTAAGTTAGCGTTAAAATTTAATCTGTCTTGACTTAACCGAATAAAATCTGACATTTTCATGTTTGTGTTAGAATATATTAAAATTCGACAACTTTACGTAAAGACAAATGAATTCCAAATGCAAAATTACGATTAAATTATAAACTAAAAAAATAAATAAATAATAAATGTTTTAATATTTTTAATGTGAAGATAGAACTCTTCGAAATTTTTTTTTATCATGCCCTTTAAAATATTATTTTCTTATTGTTGGAATAAAAATATCTGCAAGTGTAACCGTTTTTCCTCTTATACACTGGCAAGACCGAAACCTGTGGCGTTGAGGAGAAATGGTCAGTCGGCCTAGAGACTCTAACCAGAAAGGAAGTACAGCGCAATTTGTTCTCCGGCTGAGAAATGTGTCGTTTACAGTCTGTCATCCTAGAGAAAATATATTTAACCAACCCTGGCAGTTGGTAAATATATTTCTATCAGGCTGACAGACATTCAACCCGAGAGGAAGTATATTTTGTACATCCTGCGCGTACCTTAGTTTCGGGTTTTTGGCTTATTTAGTGGAATCTTTCCGCTAATCTATAATTATATGCCTTTAAATGTGTTAAATATTGTATATCTCTAAATGTATGTGTGTGGTGTTTGTGCGTGTGTCAATAAAGTTGTCAGTTCTCTAACCTGCGCCTCAAGTATCTCACCCTAACGGCACCCAGTTAAAATCTGGTTGCCCAAGCACACTACACAAATTAATATTTCATTTTTTATTGTGTATTTCAGTTTTGTAATTTAGTTAAAATTTAAATAGATATTTTCTCCAATTTTTTATAGTAATACAATTTTTACAAACATATATATAAATAAGATATGAAAATTATTTTATGAAGAACATATTGTTTTTTTTTGTAAACTGATGTGTATTACATCGTCTTCAGAACAACTTGTAACAAAAAATGGATATCGTCACAAAAATAAATTCCTTTTATATTTGTTTTGTACATAAATAATGTATTGTTAATATTATTCCAATTAAAATACACTGCAATATAATTTAATATATATATAGTGTTATAATACACATAATATATTAGCATACATAATAACATAACATATATTATTTTAAAAGTAAAAGTTTTAATTTGATTAAAGCACAGCATATCTTACATTATATATAAAGATATTTTATAGATATTTAACGGTTTTTAACTAATTAATTCCCTATTTGATATTTGGAAATATTTATATGCACATTTCTTAGAGAATATTGCCTTCGGACTGTATTTCTTTAAATATTGATAAGCTATTTACCTCAATTCTAAGTAAATTTTGAAATATGAGACATGTTTTAAATTCTAAATGGAAATGGAGAGAGTTTATGATAAATTACGTTTAATGAAGATTTAATTGATCTTTAATCTAATCTTTCAGTCTGCTACTTAAATTTAGGAGATGCTTCATTTGCAGAAGATAGATATTTAGGGAATTTACGATATGTGAACCGAATAAAATGGGGAGCGAATTATTATAAAATGGAATTAATAATGAATTAATTGCTTGGTAGTGATGCGATAGATAGTGTGCTGGGTTTCAGAATGAAGGTACTCGAGTTTGTAACCCAAGCAACAAAACTAAACCGAAATCTGTCACATCCATGTTGGGAATAAGTGTTTGAGGTGAGATTCATGACATGACATCCATTCAAAAAGATAGCTAATCACACCTCTGTCGATACTCTGCGTTGGCCAACAAGGTCATCAGATCTTCCGCCAATGTGACACGGTAAGCTATGGGATTAAAATCTCCATGTCTGGGGCAACAATTCTGAAATGCCGATAGAATGTATGACAGTATGCGAAAAGGAAACTTTGTCGTACTTTTATACAGACGCATACAAGCAAACGTCGTCTGTTAGTGATGGTTAAACTCATAACTGTTTTTTAATGTCAAACTATGGGTTCATCAATTTTTAATTTTAAAATCTTTTAGTTATATCCAAGTTTAATAAAAACAATTACATTATGCATGGTATTACGTTTATTTAGCTATTTATTTTGCAAACGAGTATACTTTGCGCAAGTGAAGAGTGGAGGTGTAGCTGAGTGGTGGAGCATTCACCTTTCATGCGAAAAGTCATGTGTTCATTCCCCTGCATCTCCAAGAGTTACACAACTCATTTGCCCGACTCGCGACTCAGTGGCAACGTGCGCCGCTGGTGAGCATTAGGACTGAGGTACCATCCGCTGGCGGCTTTGTTGTAGACGCAGTTTAAAAAACCCATGAGACTCGATGGCGGTTGTGATATACAGCATCTTGCCTCGTTTGTCGGAATTTCTGGTGAAAGTTTTCCGGAGTTTCTCACACACGATACCCAAATGCGGGGTAATTCCCTAAAAGTCTTCCCGGAAGGCATTGCCTTCCTTCTTCAGTGAGTCGTAGCCAAGTCAGACTTCTATCGACGGTTGCTCCATCAAAAGTTGCCTCCTTTTCTCCTTATATGAGTAGATTACTCATGGGGAGTACGTCCCCTGGCTGCAGGACACTGAGAATGAGTCGAAACAACACAAGTGAAAAAGATCTTTATAAATAACTCGTTTACACAACTCAATTTTATACAAAAAAAAAACCCGTCTACAGCTGTTTTATTGAATTTATTAGCCATTTAACGATCCCTTAAATTAGTAATCATTTCAATTTTTATCTTTATTAAAAACGATTGGTTTTTAAACGAAAGACTTAAGATAAATGCAGCTGTAACACTCATACTCAAGATCCCTAAAAATTAAATTCACTTTAACACAGATATCACAGTTACAGCAAAAGTTCCTCACCAAAAATAAATAAATAAATAAAAGGTCGATGAAATTTGATATTAAAATCAGAGCCTATTAATTCACCCACCACCCTCTCTTCACATCAACATTAAGTGTTTTTCGAAGCGCTACGTTTCGAAATGTTATTAATAACTTTTTTTTTCGAGCCCTTTTATTAAATAGATTATTCATAATTAGTTCATTAGCGTCACCTCGATCTCCAAGAAAACAAAAATTTTCACCTTTTTCAAAAATTTTCATGAGTTCTAATCAATAAACCATTCTTTTTTTTCTTTTTCTTTTTATTTATCGTCTGGCGTCCAAACCACGAATCTAATTATGACTGAAGGGCACTCTGCATTCAAAAGAAAAATCAAAAAGTCGAAAAATATCCACCACTTAAGAGGCTTTTGAATCAGATCTAAATAAACCGATCAAGTGGATTGAACGATAATAAAAATGGACCAATGAGAGCTCGCATGCGATGTGGTTTTCTTCCCCCACCCCTCCCCCTTCTTCATCTGCGATTTTTAATTCATTTCGTTTCATAAATTCTGAAAATTCATTTTTTTTCCCAAACCATCCCTGAGGACTGTGTTGTAATCATGAACTTATGTATCTGGTCTGTTTTTACGCGATTTGAGGTTTAAGATGGAAAATGTAACCGGAAAAGACATTAATAAAATTTTATTTTTAATAAATTTTTTAATAAAATATTTTTGATTTTTTTGTGTGTATTCCAGTTAAATTAAATTAGGGAACTTAATTAAATTGGTAAATATCGTGATTTTTAATTAGATTATAAAAAAATTCAGTGATGTCTCTTTTTCAGTATTCAGTTCAATAACTGAGATGTTGGATTTGAATTTTAAATAAATGTTTGCAATTTAAAAAATAAGACAGAATTTAGAAATTATGCTAATTGCAAACCAGGGCAATAGTTCTTTTTAAGAGAGTTAAATATGTAAAAAAAACTTTTGAGTTATTGTTGTTGTATCCCCTGAAGAATACAAGAAAATCTAATATCGTGGTGTTGCTGAATAATATTGACTATGTTGTTTGCAAGCTCAGAGTATAAATTCTCTTTCGAGGGATGGTTCAGGCAATGCATGGCGTTTGCAACAGCTGGGCAATTAAAGACATGATGAGGAGTAAGCTCGACATCAGGGCAGTTGCCACATTTTTGGTATTTTTTTAACGCCGTCAGCAGACATTTTCATATTTTTGGGGTGCTTCATCCTTAGTCTTGTGAGAGTAGTAGCTGTTTTTCTGTCGACAATAATTCTGTAATTTGGTATTTAGTTTTAATCTTAGAAGGAATTATTTGTAGTTTAGATTGTTCCAAAACATTTGTATCTGCAACTGAAATAGGAATGGTAGTTTGATCTAGACTTCTGGCCTTCTTCGCCAAAGAAACTGCAATTTCATTCAATTGCCACCCACATGAGCAAGGATCCATTTCAGGATGCACATTTTGTGCAAGCAGTGGATTTGTTCTAAAAGAGATATACTTGAAAAACTTTTATTAAGCGTTTGTAAGGCAGACTCTGAGTCAATGAAGACAGTAATTCCATTCATTTGTTGTGATGGAGGTAGGCTGAGATAGGCCTCAAGTGCCTTTTGAATGGCAAGTAGTTATCCTGTGAAATTTGATACAATTTTTTCCAGCACCGCAGCAATTTCAATTCTTTTCCCCTTACTGGGAGCAGCAAAATAGCTCCGGCAAAACTGTTACAAAACGTTGAATCGGATAATCCATCAGTGTAGACAGTGATGAAAAAGAATTTATTGTTTTGGTCTCTAATACCTTTAGTTTCTTCTTTGGGTCTCTCTTCTAGCAGTGTTCAATTAAATCAAGGACTATTGTGGTGTTTTCAATCACTGTCCTTGGAAGTCATTTTGAATGCTTCGGGCATTAAGTGGATTCTTTATCTCATTGCCCTATTAAACACTAACCTCTGAGTATTCTTTTGATAAAAGAGAACACAAACACTAAATTCCTCATGAAATAAATTTTTATCATACTAAAATAAATTAATTAATGCTTTTAGGTTTATCAAGTCTTCATTAGTTGAATTCATCATCCTTTCATTAATCTTTACTAAATTTAGCATTTTTCTCGTCCTATACATTAATGAAATAGATTATTAAAGTAACATTACTTAAGTACATTACAATAAGTAATGTTAAGTGGACTTTCTCAAGTAACATTATTAGCATTAATGATTAGCGTGATTGGTAAGGAAGAATATAAATTACCATAATTTATTGCCTATGATCCACGAATTATATTAAAAGTTGGTGTGTGCTATAGAATTCTGGTTCAATATTTTTCTGCAAATATCGATGCAAATTAATTCCCATATTTTCCAATCATTGTTCAATTGTTAAAATACTATGGTATGCAGCTTTATATATGTCTCTCTTTTTTAAAATTTACCCATCTTATTTATTTTCTTTTGATTTGCCGGTTTAACGATTCTTTTCTATTAAAATTGAATTTGTAATCCCTCCTAGGCAAATGAAATTAATAAATTTCGAGTTTTACATTTCAGTTTTAGAGTAGTTCATAAATAATGATTTCATTTTCACTTTTGTCAACTTCTTTTAATTTCACTAGTATTTGGATAAGTTGAAGAAAAATGCAAGATCACAGGAAGCCTCCACATCTCAGAGATGGATGCACAAGTAGACCTACTTCGAGTGGTACACCCTGGGTAGGTTATATACGGAATGATGGTCTACAAGAAGCATGATCGTTCCAAGTTGGCATTTATTCCAATGCTATGTTGGTGGTTTGTCTCAATCAAAAAGACATGAGTCTATGGCACAAAGCAGAGCATTGATGATTTTTTTACGAAGAAACTGGACGACTTTGTGATTTGGACGTACCCAATGAACCGATCTTCTCCATCGGAACTTGGCAATCACCCAGTGGCGAATCGAGACGGCAGGCTTTACAGAACTCTTAAGATGATGGATTTGAGTAGATGTTACAGCAAGTCGTGTGCATTACAACTTTTTCGAATGAGTTTTTTTATTTAGCAGTTACTGCCAAAAGAATTGGATTACAACATCAGACCTGTCTCGTCAGCTCTCTTCAGCTACTGGTACAAAAGTCGTTCGAAGATGCAGACCGTGTACAGAAAAAAAGGGCACATTGGTTTATATGCTCAAACAAACAGAGAAAAACTTACAAGCAACTCACTGTCGCCTGCGAATAAAAGAGAAGAGAGCATGATTGGGGACATAGCAACAGTGGTCTTACGTATTAATCAT
Organism: Caerostris extrusa; assembly: GCA_021605095.1. Classification (NCBI taxonomy): domain Eukaryota; kingdom Metazoa; phylum Arthropoda; class Arachnida; order Araneae; family Araneidae; genus Caerostris; species Caerostris extrusa. The sequence goes on from BPLR01012556.1 coordinate 10,301, forward strand.
TCTTCCGAGGAGTCCAGGTTTAGTACACATTCTGGAAATATTTCGCCGGATTTTTCATTTAATGGAGAGCGCCAGGTACCCGTTACCACCAATATAACACCATTAAATACCGTTACGGTGGTCCCAATGGCTCGTTTGGGGAGGAATTATTCTTTTCCAGAACTGACCTCATGCTCAAATTAACGTTGACTTAAGGCCACATCTATCGGGCTTCTTCTGGAACAACATGTACGTTTGTTTCGGCCGTCATGGGTGCTGAATTTCTGTTTATGGATGACAACGCCCGTCCTCACCGTGCAAACATTTAGACGAATGCCTTCAATTGGAGGATATCACCCGTATGGATTGGCTAGCATACTCACCGGACGTGAACAATAGAGCATGTGTGGGATATGCTTGGCCGATGAATTGCAGCCCGTCAATCCCACCTGTCAACCGGAACTTCGGAGGGCATAAATGCTTGATGAGTGGTGTAATATTCAAGATCAGATTGATAATTTAATTCATGTGAAGAGGTTTTGACGCCTGATGATGTCCTGGAGACAGGGAATTAACAGACTTTGAACGCATGGAATGTTTTTTTGTAAATAGGTCTTTTTTGCCATTTTCAGGGAGTAAAAATCGTTATTAATTATGTCAAACATTCCCAGCATCCTTTTTGTCTTTAGTGTTGTTTAATAAATAGACTTTACAAATAAGTCAAATTTGTTTTGGTCGACCGCTTTGCACTTAACGTCTGCAAGAGTCGTAAATTTATGGACATGAGTTTATAAAGTATTACACTTTTTACCTTTGTCAATTTCTTTTATCTCTAGTATTTTAACAGTATTTGTCTGTTGAGATAAACATGCGCGGAGATACATTAGTGACATCTAGATTGCAATGAAGACCGACTTCGAGTGCCTGGTTACGTTCTATCTAGCACGACATGCTTCTAGCAATTATCAACATGATCATCTGGTGGAGCATATTGCAATGTTATGTTAGTGGTTTCCCTCAATCAAAAAAACCGTGCCCAGGTCGATAGTCACGATTTTTTAAGAACTGATGGCGGGTTCGAGTGGGGCGAGACACTGACAAGCTGAGAACTCCAAAGGCAACCAGCAAACCCTCGGCCAACTGGTGGTGGTTATTTTGTGTGCATTTTCTTTTTTTTTTGACAGTTTTTTCCATTTTTGTATTGCCTTGCTATTGGATTAAAAAATGATCTCAAATGCTAGTCATGTTCAGTACTTGGAAAACATTCGTTCAAAGACTTTATTACCCAAGTATTAGATTTTTGTGTGAAAAACAAACAAGCAGATCTGTTCGCGATTGGTTTGAAGAACGAGATTAAATAGTTTTGGACGGTTCGTGCCAACAAGTATTAATTATTCTTTAAGGTAGTCAAATGATTCCAATCAACTACACATTCGATGGAAATCATCTAATGTGATTTTGAGTCTGATAAAAATTAAAAAAAATGCTATGACAAAATAAACAACAGTTAAATATGGAGCCATCAAACAATTTCAATTACCATAATTTGTCGCGTATCAGGCACGATTTTGCAATAAATTTAATATAACAGTCCATTCATATCATTGCTAACGCCATCTATCGCCGGGAAAATGATGAGCAGAAAAAAAATATTAATTTTATACTGGTAGTGACTTTGTCACACCCAGACAATGTGTATATTTTCTTTTTAAATATATATTTTTTTTGAAATGCTTCATAAATTTTATGTAATGTTTTGTTCCATTTAATATTAAAATCCCTCCCATGATTAATTATTTGAGTCGTATTACATTACATTTAGAATTATTATCATCATTATTATTAGTATAGTAGTAGTATCATTATGCTTTGGATTATAAGGCGTCGTACTCATTATGCGTTTTATTTTCGCAGATATCGATACAAATTAATTAAAAAATATTGTTCAAAATATTCAAATTGAAAAGCAAATAAGTTCGTAACAGCTGGCGTTTCATTAAGGTTAGTGGAGAAAACGTGCTTTACGGCCTTGGGGCATAACTAACAAATCGAACTTTGATTTGTTTAACAAGATCATGATGAATAATTCTTTGAACATGTTATGCTTCTGCTGAAAGCTTTACAGAGGGTGGTTCATAGATTTTTTTTTAGGATATATATATGTATATACATATATATATATATAAAGTTGATTAAAATTTTATAAATTCTGGTTATTTAAATAATTCTTTGTGTGTGTGTGTAATTATTATATATGTCAAAGGATTTTTTTTTCTTTCATAGAAATTTAAAAAATAACCGAGGTATATTATTTAAATAACCAAATTTATAAAATTTTAATCAACTTTTTTTATTCGCTAAGTTATATTTACTGAACTATTTCACTGTTAATTAATTAAGTTATATTTACTAAGCATTAATTTTAAAATTGTCCCAAAAAAAAGGTTAAAACCAAAATGAAAAGTGAACTATTCATGTTGGTCATTTTAATTATTTTATACGTTCTTTTAAAAGTATTTAAATTTACTTTAAAAACATGCCTTTGGGTGACAGTTTGCAGTATTTTTTGACTAACAAGTCTGACAGCATTCTTTGTTAGGTTTAAGAAGATATATATATGCCTATAATGAATGTACATAAAATTATAGCATTTTTAATCTTGATTAATAATAAATTTAGTATCGGAAATTCTTAAATTATATTTAGCAGAGAACAGGAAAATACCTTGCAGCAAAATGCTGTTTTTGTGGTTATAAATGTAGGAGATAGCATTGGCCTACTTGCCTGAAGCAGGGAATAAATGTGTGTTAAATTAGAATTTTGGCCCTACAATATTTATTGTAAGCTTCTTTTGTAAGCATTTATAAAAACATCCATCTGAATAATGCATGTTACAGTGTATTCGTTAGAACAAGCCTTTGGATTATAGACCCGTTGGGTGAAAAGTTCTGTTTGGAGTAATCACTGGCACCATGGTAAATGGTGTGATGTATTGCCCCATACCAAAGATTCTTTTACTTAATGAATATTTTACATATTTAGTAGATGGACTGAAATTATACGTACGTACCAATCGAAGATTTTGGATTCTGGATTAGTTGGAAGCAGGCATTGAAGCGATTTTATAGGGTGGCCAGATCTTAAGATCTTTTGGAATCTCTGAATTCATCTTGCGAGACAACATTAAACAACCTAACATTTCTAAAAATCGCTTTGGACGAAGGCCAGTTTCTCAATTCCTCCCAAATGATGGTTGTTAACGGAGCATGTTACCGTACAGTAAACCCATTTTGATTATTGTCTATCCGCGGCAAGATCTCTTCCAACCTCATTGTGTTGAAGTTGACGATTGCTAAGGTTTACCGTACGGCACATCTATTTCGAGTACTGTCTATCAATCACAAGACCTAATCTCGTCACGTTGTGTGGTGGATGTCGGTTTCTATAGGAACAAGCTACAGCAACTTAAAACCATTTAGAGTATAGTTTCGTGGCAAGGTTGTCAACTTGATATACGACACAAAGACAACTGGTTTTAATTTTTCGAGAGAAAAATTCACCAGGCGATTGCTGATTTGTGGAAGACATCCAATAGGAAAGGCTATATGATTTGTTTCTTGCTAGGAAACCCTTTAATCGTATAATTGGTAAGATTACAAGGTCATTAAGATAGTAATGTAGAAAATTTCAGAGGGAGGCAATTTATTATCCATGCTAGCACATGCTAAGTAATGAACAAATTTGTATTGTTTAAAAATACTGATAAGATTTAACAAAATTAATTGAAAGCAAAATACTTGATTGTAAGGACACGTGCAACAGCGATAATAGTGAACAGACAGACTCATCAACCATTCTTACAATCCTCAACTACCATTTATCTAATTATCATCAATCATTGTCACATACCGGTACCAAGATAAAACAAAAGTCAAAGCAGTCGTTGGATTCCCTCTCCTCAAAACGGATTTTTATCTAGCATAATGCTTCTATACCGTATAGCGACTACTATTGCATATACACATCTGCTGAAAACATTTTCTCTGGCATAGACAGTATAAAGTCTTGACCTATATTATACCCATAACGACTTCTAGAAGAGGGCACTTTCAGGTTCATGGGAACAATTTAATTTTTTATTTACAAACATTTTTATTCTTCATATAGAAAAAGAAAAATGGTAGTTTTAAGTTTAAAATTCCTGCAGTTTGTTTTATCTCTAAATTATCATTTAGTTATGTTTAAAAAATGAAGTCCATTATATTACACATCATATTGCCGAAGTCCTTTACTTTAAACATGCCAAAAAGTAAAATTGTATTAATCTTCTGAAAATTGACTTTAATTATCTTAAAGATACTACAAAAAGTATATTATCTCATATTAGAGAAAATTTAATTAAGAAACATGATTTTTGGTCGCAATAGATTAATTAGAAAGCCTAAAAGAAAGGCATTATATTAAAAAAATAAATGAAAAAGAATCTTCTAAAACTTCTTAAGAAAAGATGAAAAAAGAATCTTCTTTGGAATCTTTTGGTATAAAAAGATTCGAAAGAAGATTCTTTTTCATTTTTTACTACAGTTTATTCTATCTCTAATTTATCGCTTTGTTATGTCCATTATAATGCATATCCTACTGCCAAAGACCGTTATATTAGTCATGGCAATAAGTAATACTGTATTAATTTCTTTTAGAAAATAACTTTAGTTATCTAAAAGATATAATCTTGCAGTTTGTTTTATCGCTAAATTAAGGCTTTGTTATGTCCAAAAATGAATTCCATTATATTGCACATCATATTGCCGAAGTACATTATGTTAGATATGCCAAAAAGTAAAATTGTATTAATTTTTTTTTGAAAATGACTTTAATTATCTCAAAGATATTACAAAAGAGTATATTATCTCAAATTAGAGGAAAACTGGTTAAGAAACAAAATTTTAGGTCGCAATAGAATAGGTGCAATCAGAAATAAAACATTTATTATGAAACATATTTTATGTGTGTTTTGTTCCCTACATAAAATAACATAATTGGGATTTTTAAAACTTTCGTTACAAAAAAAATAATCGCACTTATTTATTTTGTAATTTTTTTTACGATTTTGAAAAAAAAAAAGGAGCTACATAAAAGACGTGAAATATACTACAGAATATTTATTTTAGAAAGAGGGAAAAAAATTGATATCGAGATACTTCAATTTAAAAATGGATTCTAAAATTTCACGAATTCATCGCGTCTTACAAAAATAAAATAAAATAAAACAAGCAGTGAATTGAAAAGAAATGTGATATGCAAGTTGCATTGAGAAAATATAAAATGTTTATTCTGATAACATTTGCTTTCAAATGGTTCTCAATTGAATCAATTGGTGAATGAGTTGGAATTTATAAAGAAAAAAAGTTCGTTGACTCAACAGTTTTTTTATTATTTTTTTTTTATTATGAAATCTTTTGAAATCAAACATGATAACTTTTGTCACTAAAAAAAAGATAAGACTGGGCTTAAAAATATGACCAGATACTGAGTGAGAATTCTTCATTTTGACACATACGGGATTTTGTTTGAGTGCTACTTTTAAGGCTATAAATAGCGATCTTTTGAAGATAAATAGATTTTATTTTTTTTTATTGATTCAGAAATTCATCAAATATTTTCATTTTGAAATATTTTTCTAAATGAATGGAATTGTTAAAAGTTTCACAATTATTATTATTATCATTATTTGATAATAAGTACATTTTAGTGTTTGTATTTCCAATGCTATGAAATCATATTTTACTGTTGCACCACCTTTTAGAACGAATAACCCTCAATCTGTGGGAAGGGTTTAAAACCTTCAACGGAAGAACATTCCAACTTACAGATTAAACGTGATCATTATTGACTTCTTCTTCAGTGGCGCAACAGTCCCATGGTGGACGAAGGCCGTCTCCCTACTGGCTGTCTTTACTACTACTGAAACGTCTACTTACTAGCTAATCTCTGAACTGATAATCTCGAGTATTCTCACATTTTATATTTGTCTCTTTTTGAACAGCACTAGTTAACTCGTGCAGAAATTAAATTTTAATTCTAGTGTAAAAAGAAAACTTTGGACTATCTTGTATTTTTCTTAGACACAGACGATTCCTTTCTTACAACAGTCCCTCTTTGGCGGTTTCATGTTGTATTATAGACATTTGATTCGATGTTCTACATTATCCAAAAGCTTACTTAATTGTTTATTTCTGCATGTTTATCTCATATTGTTTTCAAAATGAGTCGAAATCAAGATATTTTCATTCTTAATAGCAGCCATGTATAGTTTTTCAAATTTAGCTGGCAAAAACTTAGACAGCTGTCTTGCATGCCTTAAGGCGAACGCTGCACAGACGTTACTAACTTTGATTACAACATTATCTAGAGGGCGCGTGTTTGAAGATAAGCCACGAACGCGGAGTAATAATGCTCCCGCAACGCTCTACGGTCCTATTAGACCGGGACCTACGGTTTAAAGTGGATTACGAACCACTAAAAACATCCATGGCACCGCCGGGACTCGAACCCGAGATCGTGGTACTGAGCGCCAGAGCGCTAGCCACTCGGCCATTCAGGCCCCGCAGCCATGTATAGTAGGTTGATTCATAAAGCCATGGAGATGAATAAGAGGATTACAGTTTCTATTCTGATACAAATGACTAAAATTTAAAATTGAATTTCTTTAAAAATAAATAAATATAACAGGATAAAAACTTATGTATCACCATTAAAAAAAAGTACACATTTTTTACTTTAGCAAAAATATTCTTCAATAAAACTATATTTATCTGACGCCGCTATCTATAATAAACTATATATCAAACTTTGTCTGTAGCGATTGATTTTGCACTTAAATTGTCGAGATAAAATACAATCAAATGAGTTGCAGCGATCAATATTCGTCAATGGAATGATGCGCAGCGATACTGTGCGAGCTATTTAATGCGAGTAAGAGGGTCAATAAGTTTCAAGTGGATGAAAGGCTAATAGATCTTTGAAGCCCACTTCGGTGAATCTGCTTATGTAAACTGCCACATGCTTAAATGTTGACTCGACCCTCTTGCACTAAAGCTGTCAAGTGGGTCATTGAGAATTCGCGTTACGGCCTGTTGCGCAATGGAAGTTCGACAGTCGGTGTTTTGCAAGTGCAAATTGCTGTGTCAGAAACTGGTTAAGACGCTTCTATTTGTTTAATAAAACAACATTTCACTTGGCAATCACATTATTTAGAAATTTGTTTTCTATAAAAGGAAATAGAGGAACATATTTTAAAAGAGGTCTTTATCATGCGCATGAAAATTTTATTTAGATTATACTATGTGAGGAAAAAGGAGCTATGTGTCTAGATGGAATAAATAACCATTGTGACAAATTTGTAGTTCAAATTCAGGATTTTCCTTGTTTTGAATATAGGGTTCACGACTAATGAAAATTTTATTAACACATTTGTCTGTTTATAATGATGTTTCAATTTAACGTTCTTAAAATTTCCAGAAATAATATTACATTATTCCTAATTAAAGTAATTTTTTTCTATGTAACCATGCTACAGCTGCCACCATGCTAAATCATCAGCATCACCAATGCTCAAGAAAGAAATCGCTACCACAAAGAACAATTTTTCTCTTTCTACTTTGCTGCTTTCTCATGCACTGTATATATATCCCCTCATCTGATGTTTTTCAATGATAGAGGTTTGCGGCTATCTTATAGCCAAGCATCTTCGTTAAATACAAATTGTGTGTATGTGTAACCATGCTTCCTCCTACACATTGGCAAAAACTCTGTTCTGTGGTGTTCAGAAGAAATGATCAATTATTCTATGGACTATCATTCGGAGAGAAACTTTATTTCGTGCAATCCTGTGTGTAACCGAGTTTCATTTTTTTGGCTCAGAAGTGGAGTCCTTTCAAGGAGTTATAACTATTTGTCTTTTCCTTTAAATGTTATTGTTACCTATGGTTTTATTGGAGCTCAATCCTTACAAATTTGGCAACTTAGCGTAGAAATAAAAAAGTACATATAAACAAATCAAAAGTTAAATGGAAAATACCAAAGACCAGACATTCTTAATTAACTAATATATTTAATTTAAAGTCCGGATGACGAACTAGTTATAATTTGTAGTCGTTACTCATTTAGCACCACCAAGGAGACCCTTGTGACTTAAGGTTGTCACGGACTTGAGTAAATTACTTTAAATGCGTTAAATATTGGCCTCTAATTGTATGTGTGTGGTGTTTGCGCGTGTGTAACAAAATTATCAGTTTTCAAGTCTGCGCCTCAAGTAACTCAACCCAACCACACCCATTTACAAACTGGTTGTCCAACCTGCACATTACTTATATATATTATTTCGCCACATTTAATAAAAGAATCTTCACAAAACTTACAACGTTAAATAATTAACAAATAAAAAATATATTAAAAATTAAAATAACAGCTCAGTAAAAGATATTAAAAAAAAATGAATATCAAGATATATACAACAAAATCATGGATATTAATATTCTAACACATTACGCACATTTATTTTTAACGTCTTCCTTTTCTAAAATCTATCTAAAACTTAAGTACATAAATTTCATTGGTAATTTAATATAAAATGAATTGATTATTAATTATTAATTAGGAAAGGAGAAGTTATGTTTTCCAATATATTAATGAACATTTGCAATATTCAATTAAATTAATAATAAATGAAATTATTTTATAACGTTAAACTATTAAATATTATTATTAAATACTATAACATTTAAGAACAAAAATCTTTTATAACTACTTTTATAAATGCAAATAGTGATTATTACGATTTTTTAAAAATGTTTTCTGCCAAAGTTTTCATTATTATAATTTGGATCATGTGTGTTGCCACCTCCAGAAAGAAAATTCTTTGAAATGAAAACTATAATATTAAAACAGTCAAAATACCTTAATTTGAATTCTCTACATAATTTTCTATATCTGCCATGGGATTATTTTAATAAATTTTTATTAATTTATTATTATTTAAAATACCTTATTATTTCTTTTTTTTTTTAGCTATTCTTACATAACATATTCATTAAGCTGTAATTGTTTAGGTCGTTGCCAAAAAAAAAATGTAGCATATCTTTCAGAGAATTAAATATTTATGCTCGAGAAAAGATTAATATACGGATGATAACCAAAAAAAAAAAAACCTTTTAGCGAGCGTTGTTGTGCAAAAAAAGATAATCAACCTTGATTAAAATAAATCTTTCAACCTGAAATTAGTAAACAACATGAATATGTAATGGGAAGTAAAGAAGAAAAAAAGATCGATTAAAAATTCATAAAACTTTAGTACCGTTTCTAATTATCCACACTTTAAGAAAATGAAAAAAAAAATATTTAATTTCTTTAAATCGCATGTTGCCAGTTTGCGAGAAAGAACTATAAAACAAAATGGATTAATTTTTCGCTATTACAAGTTTGTTTGTCTTTCGAAAAAGTTTTAAAATTGATTTGAATCTGAGAAAAATATATTAAATATAAATTAAAATTTTGATAGGATTTGATTTTTATCAGTAAAAAAAAAAGGATATGTGTTCCTTAATTGTTTAAATTTTATGGAAAAAGGCAAAATTGTGTTTTAATTAAAATATTAATTGGAATTTTGATTTTTAAAAACATTAATTTTTATAACCGAGGATTAAAATTAGCTTAATATTTCTTTGATAACGAATAATTAAAAATATTATTTCATTTCTTACCATTTTTTAAATTTATTTTACCATTTTTAGTATTTATTTTAATAATCAACACCTGAGATTCAGTTCAACATTAATATACATTATTATATAATGGTTGGTGGTTCGAACGCTTTTGTATACTTATTACAATTTCAATATAACACCATATAACTGGCGGATATATGTTGTTAAAAAATAAAAGGTCTCGTATAATACTTATTGGCGTATAACCCATGGGTTGTTCTTTCTTGTTGTTTGGCATATGTGATACTATCTGCTTACTCCAGACAATGTTATTATGGCTTGTTTGATCTTCGTTGGAGTAGTGGGCCTGATGGCAGAATGACTACCCAGATCACACAAAAAGAATCATAACAGGCTTCGGATTCGAGTCCCGGAGGTGTAATGGATATTTGTAGTGGTTTGGAATCCACTTTAAACAGTAAGTTCCGGTGTAATAGCACTGTTGCGCGTAGCGATGGCAGCCCTACTCTGTTAAAAGAAACCATCTCCTGTCTCGAAATCAGTCAGTAGGCAAACGGCCTTGGCCCACCATGGTCTGTAGTGTCAGTGAGCTATTTAAGTGTAGTTATTAATTAGTTTGTTACACTTTGCAGTATTTATCTACAAAGTGTTGGACTTCCACCCATTTGACAAAAGTTGTTTACCAATGAATATTATTCACCTTCAAAGAGGACGTACATCACCATTGACTTATTACAAAGCGAATGTTTATCGAAATATCATTTTATAGCATAGCGAGATGCATATCCCTCTACATTCTTCCATCCCCTACTGGACATTCCTTACACTACTAACAACAACATTGCTTATTTTATAGACAATGGTGCAGAATGTCGGAAATATTTGAATTGTTTAAAGATTTCAATACGACTGGTCTTCGCAGATTAGCAATAATTGTCGGAAGTATCTTTTAAAAATAACATTTATTCGTCAATCATTTAAATGAATTAATCATAAGGAGCTGTTTATTATACATAAAGAGCAAGTACTCACCCGTGTGAATGAGTTTCTTCCACAGGATGCTCGGAGCCGGGAAACCGACAGCAGCGCAATCCATCCACACTCTGTCGCCGAGGACCACAGACACGTTCTTTGGCTCCACAGTCCATTGGGGTGGCACTGGAAAAAGTACATAGTTCATTTATTGTACTGTTAATTGAAATATGTTTTTAAATACAGTAAGCGTAAGTAAATACAGTACTGAAATAGCACGAAACGGCTATTATCTTGGTAAGTGAATAGTCACATAAATGGCTACGGAATACCAAGTTTATTCTGAAGCCTTAGAAAGAGTTCTAAAAACGGTTTGGTAATTGTGGAAGCACACTCATTGCCGTTTTGCTAATCCTCAATGTTAGTCTTGTTTGTGTTTGTCGTTTAGTAAGTATATAAAACTTTCGAAAAATTAACTGGATTTTACTTTGTTATGTAAATGTTTATACACAAATAATGCAAACTAAATTTTAATTTTAATTGCTTTTCAAGAAAAGAATAATTAGATGCATGCATTTTCTATAACGTGTAAAATATATACTTAAATGCATTTAATAATTGTAAGAAAGTTCACGTCATCCAAATTTTTATGTAAAAGTGTTTGGACAATTACATTCAAAAATATTCTGTTAAAGATATTCCCAGAATTCTATTCAGTATCTTTTTGTAGTCAAATACAATTGGAAATAATTGAATATTCACGAAATAGATACAATTAATTACTCTCGCTAAACTTTGGGTTTCTACCCAGTAGGTGTTTTGGTTAAATTAGTCCATTCAAATATTTCTAATTTTTCAAAGAACAAAGCCCACCATACCACATATTCTTTGATTATTTCATGGAACTAAACAACTGTAGTTTTCACATGTACTTAGTTAACACCACAGCTCCTTTTGTTTAAATTTTTATCATGGGTTGCTCTGTTTCTGAAAAGGAAATAGTTTGTGGAGTCCCAGGAAATAAAAGCATGAGCTACATAAAAATGGGACAATGTCGTTCAAAAAGGGAGAGTTATTTTTAAGAAATATTAAGTGTAAATTAGATGGTAGATTTTGAAAGACAGTCAACAATTTAGCTATTTTAATGCATAAAATTGCTATCGAATAATTGTAAGCAATATAATATAATTGGGACATGATGACTAAGTGTCTGGAGCTCGATACCACAAGTTTCGGGTTTGAGTATCTGCGGATCCATGGATGTCTGCAGTGGTTCGGAATCCACTTTAAACCGAAGTTCCAGGTCTATTATGACTGTTGGGCGCAGGGCTGATAACCCTTCTACGTAGAAAGAAAACGCATATTTCGGAACTTGCCAGTTGGCAAGTTATCGATTACGATGAATTTATGTAATTCGAGGAATATATCTATTTTTTGAAACTTAATTTATCGGAGTAATTAATTAGCAATTATCTAATTGAAGTCAGACAACATCTGTTCATATTTGTTGGTAAATAAACAGACATAATAAATAAACTTATAAAATAAACTTGAAAGATAAATTTAATAAATAAATAAATATTCTTGCTAATTTAAACACACTTTTATTAAGAAAATAAAAACCGTATCGTTTGCGTTCTATTACTGTTGCCAGTAAACTTAAAATAACAATATAAAAAATAAATAATAATAAAAAAAAAAAAAAAACTTTTTTTTATGATATAAATATAACGAGTTTAAACCATAATAATTAATTTAAAGAAAACCACTTGAATTTTTATTACAATTTTGTTTTTTACAATTTATAAAAATCTTTTTTTGACAAAAATTGTTATATTTTTTATAAATTGTAATAAAAATTCAAGTGGTTTTTTTTAAATAATTCTTTTTAAAAACATCAAACGAGATTTTACAAAAATATTGTTATTTTAAAAACTCCATTGCATATCCATAAAGTAAACACATTTTACTTAAGAATAAAAAATCATATCGCTGGCGTTTTATTACCGTTTCCAGTAAATACAAAGTAACAACATAAAGAAAAGAAAACTCAAAATTTTTTTATGATGTAAATAAAATGTGTTTTAAGCCATAATAGTCATTTTTTTAAAAAAAATTACGTGAATTTTTGTTATAACTTGAATTATTAACTATAACAACTTATAACTTGACAAAAATATTTTTTTATAAATAGTAAAAACAAAAATAGTTTAAAAGATAATGCAGTTATTTTTAAAACATCAAACGATTTTTTACAAAAATGTGCGCCATTCCATATACATAAAGTAAACACATTTTAACTTAAAGAATAAAATTCATATCGTTTGCGTTTTTTTACTGTTTCAGTAAATATAAAAGTTACAATAGAAAAAAAAAAAGAAGACTCAAAATTTTTTATGACATAAATATAACGAGTTTTAAACTACAATAATCAACTTTTAAAAAAATTACATGAATTTTTATTATAACTTATGAATTATTATAATTAACAACTTATAACCTGACAAAGAAATATCTTTTAATGCATAAAACAAAAATAGTTAAAAAAGATAATGCAATTATTTTCAAAACATCAAACGATATTTTACAAATTTTTTTCTATTTTAAAAATATCATTCCATTTTTTTTTTTTTTATTGTTTGGTCGTAAATACAAACGAATTTCAGACAGAATATTTAAAAACTTCAAGATTTCTCAAAATAATAATTTATATTTTTAAAAAATAATTATAATTCTATTATTCGAAATATAAAAAAACGATTCAAAAGTTCAAAGACATTGTGTTATATATCGTCAATAAAAATATATTTTTCTTACTCAAATGAATAAAATTCACATAAAAAGAATTCTTTTCTCATTTCTTCGTTTTAAAGAAAAAAAAAAAAAAAACCTGTTCTTCACCGTTAAGTCTTTGGTGCATTGGGAATTATTTAACAATTCTAAATTTCCTGCTCTGTATTTGAGAGCTCAATTTAAAGTAACTGAGAGTGATTGTTGCAGATTTTCGCTATTCCCATAGCACACTTAACGGCTTGACAAGGTTTTTTTTCACCATAAAAAGACCATTTTCTTTGAATACTTAAAAATACTTATGGTTAGTGAATAAAATAATGTAATATTTGAATTATTTGCTGTTTTTATAGCTATGTGAAATCATTAAATAATTAATTTAAAAAGCAAATAGTGAATGTAGTATTATTTTGAATTGGAGAACGTAGTTTATAGGAAAACTTAGAAAAAGCATATAATATGTTTTAAATTTTATAATTAGTGGCTCTTTTCAATTATAACAATTAATTGTTATAATTAGAGAATAATAAATAAATAATATAATTTCTAACATAATATAAATGCATAAACATTGAATTTCATGAAAATTAAATTAAATTCACAAAAAATAATGCGCATGTGCTGAATGCTGACAATTTTGTTTGTCGTTATTTACCAGTTATCTATAAGTCATAATGTAAATAATCATTATTGTTAAAAGGTAATAATGATCATTGAAAAATTTGCTTTCATTAATTTTTTTTATATTCAATTTAATTTTGTTGAACTTTAAACCATTTTAGGGGCCTGATGGCCTAGCTCTCTGGCCCTCGGTGCTTCAAGTTTGAGTCCCGAAAGTGTCCTGGATGTTTGTAGTGGTTCGGAATTCACTTTAAACAGTTGTTCCCGATCTAATATGCCTGTAGAGCGTTGGGCGTAGGTCTGACAAGCCTACCCCGCAAAAAGAAAATCATCTCATGTTGCGAGATATGGCCGTAGGGAGACGGCGTTGGCCTATCATGGGAATGTCGCGCCAATGAGGAATAAAAACAAGTAATATAAAACACAACAACATTTTTTTAAGTCAATTCCCACTCTTTTTTTCACTATATTGCCGAAAAGTCCTTTACAAATAAAGTTGAAATTTTCCTCTTACATCTGAAGTCATTTATTATTAGATACATGCAATTTAAATCTAAAAAAATAATTAATTAAATTTAATGAATGAATTAATATTTGAAAAAACTGTATTAACATCAAGAGTCATCCACTACAAGTTTCAAAAATGTATTTGAACTTTGAATAAAAAGTATTTTATGAACGATTGAAAATTTGAACAAGATATATATATAGGGAGAGTGTGAGCTAATAGTAGTAGTTGAATAAAACCTTTTTAAGAGAAAACTAATACATTATTTTATTTACACAATTTTAAATAACAAATATTTAGCCAACTTTTTCCATTTATTTATTTTACATTTTAAATTTCCTACGCAATTAATCTTTCATCTTTTTTTTAGCCTTTTAAAAATCATTGTTAACAAAAATATAATTTAAAAAAAAAATACTTTTAAAAGTAACTCTATACAAAAACATTTAGACCCAGTTCCTAGGTTCCAAACCTAAGTGCAGTAATTATACACTTAAAAACTAATTAGAGAAAAAAATTTCTATCACCTAGGTCGAATACACCTGTTAAATATTAAATATGGAATTATAAGGCAACTGTATAAAAGGATTTAGCTAAAAAGATGTTAAAAAGATAAGTTTGAATATCTAAGTCCATAAATAAAAAAAAATCATCTTTCGCGTAATAAGATTAATAACCTCGAGGGATTTTAAAAGAACCCATTTCATAAGATCAGCTAACAAGCATAATTCAGATATTTTTTATGAAGATAATAAGAGGATGATATGTAGAGACGCAATTAAACACGAACACGTGCTGCCTTTTAAGTGTGACGTCATTGCCGCTAGGGTCTCTGAATTGAGTAAACGTTAAAGATTGGCTTAAAATAATCTTTAAAATATTGAGAAGAGAAATCTTTTAATCAACTATTAAAAAATATGGTTTTTTTATGAATTAAAAGTATATGAAGAAAAATGTGTAAGAAATCTTTCTAAAATACGTCTAGAGGACGTTGAACTTCGACGATTAAATATAAATATTAAATTTTATGACACTTAATCTTAAAAAACCATGTTGAAAAAATAAGTTATGATGCTCAGTTTAAAATTTTAAAGATATATGAGAAACCTAATGCTTTAGATTATAATCTTATTATCCAGTGCTCGTCGTTGAAAAGCCCAGCTTAAAAAATATTATTATATTAAAAAGTGGAACAGAAAACCATTATTCGAAAAACCGATTTGCTCTAACCCTTCGGGGACTTGATTTATATTTTAAAGTATTAAAGTGGTTTTAATAGGATATTTATTTAACAAAAAGCATCATTACCCGGGAAAAAAATTCGAAGATTTTACAGAAATTCTTGGGATTATACGAGTAGTTCTATTTTATTATAATAGTTTTTATAGCATAATATTTCATAATCTATTTAAAAATATAATGATGATACCATTTATTTACGATTGGGCTTGAAGTTAGCCCCATAATAAATTATCCGGTGTATACTCGTATCTTGTATTTGAGTTATCTAGTGCGAAAAATAATTTTTAATTTCATAAACAAGTATTTTGGGAATAATGCTATCTTCTATATCACAGTACAATTAATAATGATATATAATAGTAAATTATTACTATGTTTTTATAAATTTTTCATCATATTTTTCTATATTTGTCATGGTTTTCATTTAGTTTTTTGCTCATCCTATCTTTTGTGTTTTATTTTCCATACTACTGTGTCCAAATAGTAAGACCAATTTTCAATTTTAATTTTCCGGCCATATGGTATTTCAATTTTTTTTTCTTTTTTTTAGGTTGTTGGCGCTGTTCTTTGGCACATCTGTGTGGAATTTCACATCAAAATATTCATTAGTCTTTGAATTACGCTTGGCTTTGTCAGACGCTAAATCTGATTCCGGCGATTTTTGAAATGTCTGAACTAAGTGAGCAAGAACTTGCGTTAAATTTTGGTTTGCAGAAATGTATAGAATGTTGCAGAAGCATTCGGTGAGCATTTGAAAATGTTTAAAAAGAAGACTAGAAATTTAGAAGTGGTATAAACAGTTCAAAGAAGAGAGATAACGCGTTGAAGACGAAGAGCCCTCTGGTCGACCACCAACCTCAACCGACGAATTTCACTCCGAAAAAATTAAATATTTGGCAACCGTCGATTTACAATTAGAGACCTTGCTGATGATTACATGACATCCTATTCGGAGAATGACATTTGAAGTAGATGGAATAAATACATTCAGAGATTTGGTTTGCTACGTAGCTCAATGGTTATTTTTGCACACTTTAAGCTAATTAGGCTGGTACCTACAGTTTAACGTAGATTCCATACCGCTAACAAACATTATATTCCACCGTCAGGATTCGTGAAGCATCAAAGACGAGAGCGCTAGCCAATTGACTATCAGGCTGCTTAAACCTATTGGAAGAAATATTTGACTATCAGTTGTATATGTGAATCAATAACACTCATTGGGATTCTAGTTAAGGTCTTTTCGTTTAACCTTCAAACTGTCCTTAAATTCAAAACTTTTAGCGCATATTTGTGCTAAATTTCGTAGGCGAAATAATTAACATTACTGATCTATCTCCATATAAAACTTAATGACTTTTAGTGTGGCCTTATGGAATTACTAACACCACCGAAATCGCTAAAACATTCACCTCTTGTGCGGAAACTTCTTCTGCAAAGGTCTACAAGTCACACCTCCTACGAATCGATGTAAGTGGTTTTTAATGGTTAGTATTCGGAATCAACGATTCAAAAGCCGTTAGGATGCCTCGTTGAACTTCAGAAATCCATTAAGGGGTAGGGCTCCTCCAAATGGCGCAGGGCTCCTGGGAACAACCCTCGCATCATTCCAGTTTGTGATTGGAATTCGTACATGAAGACGGAAAACTCATTTACATGCTTTGTTAACCGTGTGCCGGCGTTTAATGTGACGGAAAAGAGCCTTCAATCATTTTTAAAAGATTAAAATTCTGTGTTTAAAGAATCATTAATCTCTGTATTTGAAGAGGCTTTTGAAAATGGATTTCGCTTAAGTGGGTGCGCGTAGGATGTGAAGTTAAAGGTTAATGATGTTTGGGATGATAAAGATTCCGCTAATTAATGTATATCATCGCTGATGCTAAAGAATTAATTTCGTTTATAATGTTTGGCCTTATTAAAAATTGTTAGCATGGGAATAAGTGTGGCAAAAATAATCTAAAAATAATTGTAGAAAATTATTTTTATATAATTATTGTTCGTTGAAGACTGGTATTGAATTATTATTTGATATTTTTTTATATTAAAATTAAAATGTTTATTCATTTATTTTATGTTAATTAACTATTTGATTTTTAACCCTTCACATTTTGGATTTATTGTGAATTTCATCCAATTTGACTTAAGAATTTGGTTTATCCTAGCTGTTTTTGTCTAATGAAAATTGAGGATTGTTAATTGGTTAGTATATTGTTAAGTGACTATATAGTATATTTAACATTGCGTTGTACATAGGATTGTTGTAAATCGCAATTAACATGACAGACTGTGCTGACTATTAAATAATGTGTTGAAGTTTTTAATTCTTAATTATTTTGAATTCCAGTTTTGAAATCTTTTTATTGATATTTTTCTTTCAAAATATTTTCAGAATAATTAAAAGTAATTAAAAGTCTGTAATCATTTTAAAAACAATTGCGAGTTATCGTACGTCAATCAATCAATTTCCAAAAATTGTAATTTTTTTTTTTTAATGTTTTTTTTTCTTTCAAAATTCTACTGTAAAGTGGCACTGAATTCTAACTCTACTCTTGAGACGACTTTTAACGAAAAGAAATATGATGATTGAAGTTGATAGAAAAAAGAAATTCCTTTCCTGAGGAGGACATTTGATGTTGGAAAAAATTGACATCCTATTTTGAGGATGGCATTTGACATTGATGGAAAAAATGATGTACTATTCTGAGGATAGCAACGAAGATGGCATTTGACTACAACGCATGGCGCAATGCAAGATGGCATTAAGGAAACAAGACATCCTATACTGAGAATAACATTTGAAGTAGATGGGAAAAAATGTATTCTGAGGTTTTGTTTTGTTTAACGATCATCGGTCCTTTTTGCACACAAAGAGCTAATTTGACCGGCACTTACAGTTTACCGTGGATTCCGGACCACTAATAAACATCCATGCCCCCGCCAGGATTCGAATCTGGCGAATCCTGACGGTACTGGAGTATTAAATATGGATCTGGTACCAAAGGCCAGAGAGCTAGCCAATTGGTGATCAGGCTGCTTAAACCTATTGGACGAAATATTTGACTATTATCTGTGTATGTGATTCAATAATACTGGAATTCTAATCAAGATCTTTCAGTTCAGAATCGCATAGGTCATTCAGTTTAACCTTCAAATTGTCCTTGCATTCAAAACTTTTAGAGCATATTTGAACTTTATTCGGTAGACGAAATAATTAACATTACTGATCTATCTCCATATAAAACTTAATGACTTTTAGTGTGGCATTATGGAATGACTAACACCACCGAAATCGCTGAAGCATTCACATCTTGTGCGGAAACTTCTGCACCCTTTAAGCTCTACAAGTCACGCCTCCTACGAATCGATGTAAGTGGTTTTTAATGGTTAGTATTCGAATCAACGATTCAAAAGCCGTTAGGATGTCTCCTTGAACTTCAGAAATCCATTAAGGGGTAGGGCTCGTCCAAATGGCACAAGGGCTCTTGGGAACACCCCGCATCATTCCAGTTTGTGATTGGAATTCGTACATGAAGACGGAAAACTCATTTGGATGCTTTGTTAACCATGTGCCGGCGTTTAATGTGACGGAAAATAGCCTTCAATCATTTTTAAAGATTAAAATTCTGTGTTTAAAGAATCATTAATCTCTGTATTTGAAGAGGCTTTTGAAAATGGATTTCGGCTAAGTGGGTGCGCATTGGATGTGAAGTTAAAGGTTAATGATGTTGGGGATGATAAATATTTCGCAAATTAATGCATATTATCGCTGATGCTAATGAATTAATTTCGATTATAATGTTTGGGCGCATTTAATATTGTTAGCATGGGGAATAAAGTTTGGCAAAAACAATCCAAAATTATACGTAAAGAATTATTTTTAACACTTTGTTGAAGGCTGGTATTTATTTATTGTTTGATATTTTTTTTTATATGTTTTAAAATTAGAATGTGTATTCATTTATTTAATTTTAATTAATTTTTTTCCCTTCATATTTTGGATTTATTGGGATTTTCCTCCTATTTGCTTTACGAATTTGGCTGTTTTTATGTTTAATGAAAATTGAGTTGCGTAATATATTTAACACGGCATTATATATATAGTTACTGTGCTCATCTATGTGTATAGGTTTTGGTTTGGTTTGTAGCTCTATGTCATTTTGTGCACACTTTAGGCTAATTACAGTTTAACCTACAGTTTAACGTGGATTCCGAACCACTCACAAATACCCAGGGTACCTTCAGGATTAAGACCTGAAACCTATCGTATCAAAGGCCAGAGTGCTAGCCAGTTGGCCATCAGGTCGCTCATTTCTGTGTAAATATATGTTGACTAAGGTTAGACTCTTTTTGGATCTTTTCGAGCTTATATTCCTGAGTTAAAAAAACTTAATTCTAATCATGAGGGCACTCTAAAGTCCAGTTAAAAATATGAGAAAAATTAATTTTTGATATTTGAATGTCCATTTATTTGGTACTTTTTTAGTAGCCTTGGTATTTCTTGCCGCTTTTTTTGTAGGTAGTAAATAGGAAATTCAATCAGTGGCACTCTACCATTACCATGAAATGGATGTCCTACTTAACGTAACTCTTTTTGTCTCGGTTTAGTTAACTTTCTGATACTGATAATACTTTTAGTATGGTTAACCATGGCCTTGTAGCTAAAATTGTAAGGTTCTATAAACTGGAACACAAATAATAGCTTAATAATTTTAAAAGATTTAGAAAATTTTGCTTCTATTTATAAGCTATCCTTATCTAATCCAACATCGATGGGACTGAACATTTCATACTATACAATGAACTATTACAAAGGCTCAATGGTAAAATATACATTGCATTGTAATTCATCTGAACTTTAAAGAAAGAAGGCAAAAAATGTCAATATATATATATATATATATATATATATATGTAGATACACTTCATAGCACAATAAAAGAACTTAAACACATAATTATAAAGTAGTAGCAAGCTAAAAAGGCAGTGAATATACTGAAAAACAGACATAAGTTGCAAAGTGGGAAAAAGCGTTCTACACTATGAGGAAGAAAGTGACGGGGCACGACACTATAACGACATAAAACCCATATTTATTAAAATTAATAGGAGGTAGTGCCTCCTTTGGCTGCGATCACAGCTGCAACCCTTCTGGGCATGCTTTCCACTAAATTAGCCATAGTGGCAAGAGGAATTTCCTTCCAAATGTTTAACAGGAAGTTCCATAGTTCAGGCTTGCTTTTGGGGAGTGGGGTGCAGGCCCTCAACCGACGGTCCAATTCGTCCCAGAGATGCTCAATTGGGTTAAGGTCCGGGCTCTGCGCCGGCCACTCCATGCGTTTAAACGTTGTTGTTCACATACCAATCAAGAGTCTCCTTGCAACATGGCATGTTGCGTTGACGTCTTGATATCAGCAATCATCCATATCGTACGTTGCCCACAAGGTAGGAAGGACATGATTGTCGAGAATATCACAGTATCTATCGGCATTCATCGCACCATCAACCTTCACCAGTGGGCCAGCCCCATACCAGGAGAAACAGGCCCATACCATCAATCCTCCTCCACCAAACTTTACAGTTAGGACGACACACTGGGGCAAAAGGCGTTCTCCTGGTAAACGCCATACCCAAACACGTCCATCGGAACGGAAAAGTGTAAATCGTGACTCGTCTCGCGCGTTTCCAATCATCCAGAGTCCAAGTACGGTGGTCTTTGGCCCATCGAAGGCGCGCTTTCTTGTTGGTTTTCGTAATCAAAGGCTTATGGGCCGCCGAACGTCCAGTGTAATCTAACTTATGGGCCTCGTAACGAAGAGTCTTGGTCGAAACGGCCACACATGTGGCTTGTCTAAACTCATTAGCGATGTTATCCATGGATGTTTGACGGTTACTTCGAATCTCCCTGCCGAGCACCCGCCGGTCCCTGCTGGTGAGAACTGTAGGTTTCTTCTGACAGTGTCCCTCAGTCTTGTAGCGACACACAACACGTGCTACAGTTGATTTTGAGCAGTTACGGAGACGAGATATCTCCCTAATTGACACCTTGGCAAGATGCAATCCAACCAACACACCTTTCTCGAACTCACACAACTCTTCCCGTGACGGCATCTTGACGAAAAACAACTCTAGTCGACTGCACAGAATATTTATAGGATATGGCTGACACGTGATACCTATTATTGCGCATGTGTCAGCTGTATTGTCGACTTTTCTACTTTTCGAGGGGTGTCCCGTCACTTTCTTCCAGATAGTGTAGTTTTAATGGGAAAGAATAATTTGCATGTTCCAGCAGATGCGTTGGAACTCATAGATTAGCAATAAAATACAGTGCACGTATGGAATGTCAGTTTGAAACAAACATGATTCTCACGTCATTTTATAATAGGCACTGTCAGAATTAACGTGAAAGCTGATTACTTTCATGGCCACTATCTATTAATTTGTACGGGACTGGTCACTTTGTTTATTTCTGTTGAGAAATAAAAGAGCTTATATTACCCTGTGAAGTAGACTGCAATCATTTAAAATTAGTCATAGACACATATTTCAGGTAGTATATGTGATGGATAGTCTATTTTGCCAGCAATTTTTATTGATGTGTTTATTGTTGACCATTACTACTTCATGTCGTTGGAGCGAAGGTAGAAAACGACCTACTATAAGACAACGATTTTCAAAAGAAAATGCTAATTTTTTTTGCCTTTAAATAAATTTTAATTTATTTTTTCTAAATTTTTAATATTTATGTCTTATTATTAAATTTTCTTATATGCTGTTGTCTCCCAAAAATGATTAAAAATAAAATATTCATGTATAAGAGCTTTTTGTAATGGTTTATTCTATTTTATACAAAATGATCAATATTTAACATTATGCTTATTTAAGATAAATAGATTCAAGAAATCATATTTTGTTTATGAATAAGATTTATTGAATCTATTTAACTTCAGTAAGCAGATAGTTAAATAATTTTTATGATTTGAGAAAAGAATTTTTAGCATTTCTGAGAATTTTCGGAATCGCTTCATTTACGTTTCCTAAATAAATGCTCAGAAGGAAACGAAGCCAAGTGGCGATACGGTGCCATCTCTAGCACGAGAAGGGCGGAAATGTTTGCCCTAACTTTTGGTTTCTTTAGAATAGGGAGACGCACTCTGTTTTATTACTCAATGGTTTAGTCGGGGTATCGAATTGATGAGTGTCGGATTAGAGAGGTAATTTGACACTCGCAGACATTTATTATTATTATTATTATATGTGATCAGTGTCACTCTAATTTGGCACTCTTGCTTTTTTCGCCAATCGGTCTTCCCTGGTCTAGTGATAACAGTAGAAATTTACTTGTTCCTTTATTGCCATTTTTTAAAAAAAAAAAAATCTTTAAAAGTTTTAAATAGATGCTAGGAAAAATTAAAAAAAAAAAATTCTTTTCAATGTTTAGTTCTTTGAAAAATACGAAAACATTACATAAATAATAATGTTTTTTTAAAAAATTTTATAAACGATACATTACTAGTTCAGCAGCGACGAATTAGGCTGCCTCAAAAAGATAAAACCGTTTCAGTATCGTTTCTATGTTTGTTTATAACATTTAACAATGCACCGCACATCTGAATTGCGCCAAATCAAATCGCCAGGACCACTATAGAAGAAAAATGCCCTTTTACTAATGGACAAAATTCAAACAATATTTCAATTTCTGCTGTTTTTTTTTCAAATGTGGAAGTTTACGTTTTCGTTTTGTGGAGTTTTTATATTGTTTGCTGTATTTTTTCTATGTTTGTTTATAATATTTGACAATGCATTGCATATCTAAATTGCGCCAAATCAAATCGCCAAGACCGCTATAGAAGAAAAATGCCCTATTATTAATTGCAAATTCAAACAATATTCGAATTTCTGCTGTTTTTTCAAATTTGGAAGTTTGCTTTTTCCTCTAGTGTTTTTTTTTTATTGTTTGCTGTTTTTGCGATTAATGCACCAGAAAAATATTTATGATTATTTAAAGTTCATTACCACCGAGGCGAGAGGCGGCGACGCGACATGCTGCAGGGAAGAAAATATTTTCGACCCGATCACAGCGAAACGTCAGAAATCGCTTTACGCCTAGTGAAGTTCCTCTTCGAGTTGAAAGTTGGTCAACTCGAAGCGGTGGATATCAAATCGGTTTCAGGTGAACGCGGTGATGCTAGTGATTGGTCAACGCTTCACGCTTCAGCGCCTTCAGCGCCTCGGTGGGAACGAGCCTTTGAAAATTGTTTCTAAAATGTATATAAATTTACCATTCACAATGAGTTGCATCGTTCTGTTAGTCGACGAAGCAACATTGGTCGCAACGCAGGTGTATTGACCTCTGTCACTCGACACGACCTGCTTGAAGGTCACGATGGAGGTGTCTTCGAACGTCTGCACCGTCGTATCACCGTGGGCCAGGAATGTCTGCCCATTCTTCAACCAATGAAATCGCATGGGCGGATCGCCCTTGATGACGACGCACATCAGTTTGGTCCGTGCCTCTTCGTCCACTGTGATGCTCTCTCGGAAGTAATGGGCGTCGATCACTGGCGGAACTGAAGTGGGAGAAAAAAATAAATAAAAGAAAATGAAAGTAAATACATTGCTAGTAGATGAAGCCATGCATTTATAAATATAATCATAAAGTAAAAAAAAAATATTATGAATTATTAATTACTTTTCAATAATAAAATTTTAGAGATATATTAGTTTGTATTTTTTTTTAGAATATGAAATAGATATGATTGTGCGCCATTTGTTTAAAGATACGCAATGATCAATTGTCATGAGTTTGTTTAATACATACATATTAATACATTTGTTTACAAACATATAAAAATATTCTATATAATCATATAGTATTTCTGATTAAAATGGGAATACTCAGTCAGTCCTGGGTTTTGAACCCCCTGGCCCCAAAGGGGTCTAAAACTCCTGGCTTATGGGTAGAATACATTGGTTAAGAGACAATCATATAGGATTTCTGATTAAAATAGAATAATGCAGTATGGGATTACTGATATGCAAATAAGGAAATTTGGGATTGTTGATATCGAAATAATGCAATATGAAATGGAAATAATACAATAAGGGATTAATGATATGTAAATAAATATAGTATAGAAAAAAACGCAATAAGGAATTACTGATATGTAAATAAATATGGCACAGAAATAATGCAATAAGGAATTACTGATATGAAATTAAGAAAATATGGGATATCTGATATAAGAATAATTCAATATGAGATGGAAATAATGCAATATGGGTTAGTGTTTTCTATAAGAATATGTAATATGAGTTTTCCGAATTCTAATAGTGCATTATTTGAAGCACATATTGCATTATTCTTTATTATTAATAAATCTCACTATAGCTAAACATTTACTTAAGGCAGAAAATACATCGCATTTGCTACTTTGTTATATACTAACAAACAGCAAGCAAATGAGCTTTTCGAATATATATTTGTACGCTTATTTTCTTTATTGTAAAAAAACTTCATAGTGTTCCACGTTTGTGTTTTCAAACGTCTGGAAGTATTTGTTTATAAATATTTTCGTTTACAATAAATTTGCGTTGTCTTGTCGATACAAAATAACATGAAAGTTATGACGCTTTGCACTTAGAGAACTTAAAAATGTTTTGGTCTAAAAGTTTCCATAAATTGTCATTTCTGGGTTGATCGACCGATAGATAAGAGAGACACTTTGCGACAGAAAACTGACAAGCGAGTCAGAGGTTTGTTCGAAAACATCATTTTATGCCTACTCTCCTGAAAAACCTGAAAAGAGCTCACTTCTACTGGCTGACAGCTTTATTACTAAAAAAACATCGGAAGGGTTACTACAAATATAGTCACACACATTTTTTTTTCTTCTGGTAAAGTTTTCAGATAATCGGTAAAAATTACAGCTTTTACCGAGGTTGTATCGGGTTCTAAAGAAATGAAAGCCTAGATTCCATATTTGAACGATATGGCCTGTCAGAAAAATGTTGACGCAAAAAAAAAAATAAAAAAGAAATAAAACTGGAGCATAATCACTGCGTGGTAAAATGTGTATTGATCTGGAAGAATGACTTTGAAAAATTTTTTTTTTCACCAAAAAAGGGAGATTTTTTTTTTTCTTTTCTTAGTTTTTTTATATTTTTTTTGTCTGCACCCTTCATTTTACTAAAAAAAGAAAAAAAAATTCTCAAGAAAGATTTTACATCACCTCCTGCCAAATGTGTATTGAAGTTTCTTCAGCAAAATATATTTCCAAAGAAGGGCGAAGGAGTTTATGCGAAAATTGCCTGCTGAAAAGTTGGAAGAAAAAAGACGAAGAAAGCAAGGAAAAAAAAAATCTTTTTTGTAACCAAATGACGGAGTTTTTTTAATTCACTTTCATCAAGTACAAATCCAGAACATTGTAATTTTTATTTCGCCACTTTCCCTTTGTTTGTAGTTGGAGGTTAATGGAGCTAATTTGTCTCATCTGACAGATTTAAGTACAGCAACTGCACTAAAGTGGTTTTAGGTCCTTGCAGAGTTTTAGATATTCACAAGGAATGAAGGAAAAAAAAAAAAAAAAAAAGATAAAAATGTATTGCTTCCAGTGAATAAAAAAAAAGTATTAAAAAAAGAAAGGAAACAAGAGAAAAAAATACAACAATTTTCCTCTCTTTTTGTTGTTTTGCCATCAATTTGCAAATCGATTTTGGTCAATGAAGATTAATTGTTATTTAAATTTATTCTATTTTTAAAAATTACTCATCTGTGTTAGACCACTTAGAAAAATTTTTTTTAATTAGGTTTAACTGTACTTCAATTAAACAATCATTATTTAAATCTATTGGTTCTCTGAAATTATTCACTTGTGTTAGGATAGTTAGAAAATTTTTTCTTCATTCAAAAATATTCTTCAGCTACTACACAATTAGATCTATTCTTCAATTGTTACTCAATACTGTTCGTCATTTAAACAATGTTGCTGAAATTTATTATCTCTCTGAAATTATTCGTGTGTGTTAGGATAATTAAAAAACTGTTCTTCAATTAACAATGTTTTTTAACTGTTCTCAAACAGCTGTTCTTCAACTCTTCCTCAATCAAGACTGTTCTTTTAAATAATCATTATTTAAAGTTATTCGATCTCTGCAATTATTCATATGTGTTTTGGGACAATTAGAAAAATTGTTCTTCAGTTAAAAGCGTTCTTCAAAAAGTATTCATATTCATATTTAAATCAAAAGTGTTCTTTAACTATTATTCAATTAGAACTGTTCTTCAACTATTTTTCAATCAAAATTGCTCTTTTAAACAATCATTAAAATTATTCGCTTTCTGCAATTTTTCTTTTGTGTTAGAACAGTTAGAAAAACTGTTCTTCAATTAAAAGTGTTCTTGAACTATTATTCAATTATATCTGTTCTTCAATCTAAAAGTTCTTCAATTAAGCAATTGTTATTAAAATTAATCAAATTATTCGGTTGCGTTTCTTTAGAAAAACTGTTCTTCAATTAGTTTGATTTTTAGATTTTCAAACTATTCTGTTTTTCAAAAAATTTTAGATAAAAAATTTTAGAAAAGGATGCCTTTTATTAACAATTGCATGTCTTCTGTTTAATAACATATATCATACATTGCTCATTAAAATATTAAAAATTTCGATACAAGATGATTAAACTATAAAATGGGTAATTTATTTATTGTAATCTATCTATAATTTGACGTCAAAGCGACATTCAGGATAAGTTACTTAAGAAAATATTTTTTTCATAATATTAGTATCTGTTACTAAAAAATATCAGAGGAAATTGAAGAAATACAATTAACAAAGTAAAAGAAATTAAAACTGTTCAACACATTATAATACCTCAAAGCAATCGATCATTTTTTATATTTCAATACGATCAAAGCAATCGGATCAATTTTATATTTTCAGAAGCAATCGATCATATTTCAATACATCAACAAATCAATCACTTTATATTTCAACACCTCAGAAGCAATCGACCATTTTATATTTCAATACATCAAAGCAATCGATCATTTTATATTTTCAACGAATCAATCACTTTATATTTCAAATCAATCGACCATTTTATATTTCAACACATCAAAAATCGATCATCTTATATTTCGACACCTCAACAAAAATCAGATAAAAATAAATCGAGGCATTTTAATTTATCAAAGCAAATCATCTTATATTTAAATAAAAATTTAAAAAAACTAAAAACACTATTCATATAAAACACCTCGAAATTAGCCTCGTATAGATTTATAATATAAATAAAATCTATCACTCCACTATCTGTAAATGTGACGTTTAAATTGTTCAATATGTATTTTACCAAAAACAAAATCATGTTCAAAGAAATATTTCTATGCATATAAAGTAAGATATTTTTCTGTGGGTGTATTTTATAAAACAAAACTATAGTAATTAGAAATTCTTTTTTTTATGAGTTTATTATTATTTTTTAATATCGCAACCGAAAATAACGAAAAAATTTTTTATGAATTTATTAAAAAAATTTTTTATTGTAAAAGTCTTTAAAATTTCTTTTCTGAAAATGTCTGTTTTCATGAGTATGTTAATAATATTCATATAAAATAATAAGAAAATACAAATTATTTCGATGTTATATTTAAGATAAAAACTACAAAAACCGAAAGATTAATCTCATTTTCTTAGGATTAATTTTTTAATGAGTAAACTACTGAAAATTACAAAAAAAATTCTAATAATTGCCTTTTTAATTACATAAAAGTAAAAAGGCAAAGAAGCATTTTTTAGAATTAATGTAACCATAAAATAAAAATTAGCATTATAAAGTTACAATTGTTAAAAAAAATAGTTCGTTTTTAGTTGAATTGATGTAGTAAATCCTTTTTTAAATAGTTAATTGAATGAGATAAAAAATAAAATTTCCTATAATGAGATAAAAATTTCCTAAAATAAATTTTTATTTGATTACAGGAAAATTCTTTTAACATTTTTGTTTAAGATCGTCTTTTAATTATTGTTTGTATCAAATGTCGTTGTAATAAAATTTGTTTGTTGCAAAAATTTGCTGCATTTTTGTATATTTTTTGTTAATCAAATTCAGTAAAATTATAATTAGACTGTTTTCAAAAATTATGGAAAAATCACATAAAAAAAAATAAAGAAAAATCAAATAAAAAATTTACTATTACGCCGTCATAAAAATACTAATTATTCTAAAAAGTTTTTATTTTCATTACTCAATGTACGTAAAAAGAAAAATTCTGTATTTAAATAAAAGGTGGGCTGAAAAGTTCATAGGCTGACACATAGATGGCGCTACTAGTATTAAATCCATATGATCTTTAGTTAGCCCTAACCTTCAAAAGTCACGTGTATAAATTTGACAGCTGTTGCACTATTAGTATGTGAGTTATAGAATTTTAGTGAAGCATTATTCGGACTTTGCACCAGGAAAATCAACCGTAGAAAAGTGGTTTCCTAAATTTAAACGAGGCGAAATGAGCACCGAGGACGATGCACGCAGTGGACGCCCCAAAGAGGTTGTTACCGACGAAAACATCAAAAAGTCCACAAAATAATTTCTGATAACCGTAAAGTGAAGTTGATTGAGATAACTGAGACCCTAAAGATATGAAAGGAACGTGTTGGACATATCGTGAATGAATATTTGGATATGCGAAAGGTCTGTTCAAAGTGGGTGCCGCGACAATCGACCAAAAACAACAACGAATTGATGATTCTAAACAGTGTTTGGAGCTGTTCAATCGTAACAAACTCGAATTTTTGCGTCGATATGTGACAATGGATGAAACATGGCTCCATCATTTCACACCGGAGTCCAATCGACAGCCAGCCGAGTGAGCTGCAAGTGATGAATACTAAAAATGCTATAACTTCACTAAAAATGTTATAACTCACATACTAATAGTGCAACAGCTGTCAAATTTATACACGTATCTTTTGAAGGGTAGGCTAACTAAAAATCATATTGGATTTAATAGTAGTAGCGCCATCTATGTGTCAGCCTAGGAACATTTCAGCCCACCTGTTATGATATACAAATTAATAGAGTTGTCGTAAATATAATTGGACACATGACCAAAAACATGTTTTAGAACTGTCTGCAGTTTCAGTATGTAGAAGTACCCTGCACCATTTATTTCAAAAATTAAATGGCGAACAATTGGGGAACGGAAGAAGACCAGAGAAAATCCCATATAGTCTTCTGTAATTGGAAGTTCAATTTTTAGAATTAATTGAGTTGTTATCTTTAAAGTCATTGTAAACATGGCCAAAACGTGTTTTAATATTGTCTGCAGTTTTTACAAGTAGAAGTACTCCGCGTCATTTATTTCAAGAATTATGATGGCGAGGTGTTGGGCAAATGGAAGAAAGTCAGAGATATTTATATGTAGTCTTCTGTAATTTACATATTGCTGAATGCATTCTTTGTCTTGGACACTTCTTTGTCTCCTTGCACATGGAATACTATATTTTTATCAATAGTTTAGGAAATAACATATCTCTTCAAAAGGATCATGTATCTGTTGGTCCATTTTTGATTGGCCTATTGTTAGATTCGGTAGATTATGTAGTCTATTTACTTCTTTACTACTGTTCGAATAAAAACCTTCCATTTTCATCAGTTTTTAGAATTGCTTTTACCAGAAAAAATATTTTGATCCATTTGCAATAGTCGCTTTGCACCAGCGCGCATATAAGTGCTTAAGTGATAATGGCCAGGAAAGTTCCGCTTATATATGCTCTTACAATGGAAATGATTTAATGAAAATGACAAATTTATAGATTCAGTGTATGCGTGTGGGCAGATATCACATTAGATGATCGCAATGACCTTCATATTGTACAAAGAGGCACAATAACAGCTTACTTATATGTATGCTACATTCTCAATTAAATTGTTCATCTTTAAGCAGGTACATTCGTTGACGATAATGTTAGACCACACAGACCTCAGTTGATGGAGAATTAGTTTTGTGGATACAGTGTATGAGTGTGGGTAGGTATCTTTTCAGATGACCGCATGGATCTTCATATTGTCCGAAGAGACACCATTACTTCTTATAGAGACGACATTCTCGATAAAATTGTTTATCCTTGAGAAGGTACATTTGTTGACGATAGTTAGATCCCCCAGATCTCAATTGGTAAAGAATTACCTTCGTGAGAAGACTATTATCCATATAAATGTTCACCAAAATGGAATGCCATAGGCCGGGGTTTTGCCACACTAAACGCGCCCCTGCAACCTTTCTTGGCTTTAGTTGTTTGGGGCGATCACACTCCACATACACTCAAGAGCCAAAACATTATGACCATCAATAACAGTTGGCCCACCTTTGGCGCTCAACACAGCTTTTTGGCAGGGATTTAATGCCACCACCTAATACCAGTTTACCACTTCCACCTGATCACGTGCCTTCCACGTCATCCAGGCGAGTTCATTTCAAAAAAAGGGGTGGTCATAATGAGTGTATAAGCTAATCCCACATTGAACTAGCATACTGTGCTTTTTTATTATTTTGTATTTTTGCATTTGTATATTTTCAATGCAAAAAAATAAATAATAAAAATAATAAACCGAATAATAATTTCGAATTTCACTAAATTCTTTTGAATAAAATTTCACAACAGCAATATTTCTGAAATTTCTTAATTTTGGGAAACTATTGTGTGTTGGATGGAGAGAAACGAATGGATAATAGCTGCGGCTTCTAGGTTTCCACCAAACCAAATAAGTGATTAAGCTCCAAAGTGTTTCAATGCTTATCTGCTAGTAAATAATTGTTGTTGTGTTCAATCCTCAGCGTCTTGCAGTACAGGAGGAACACCCCTTGACTAATTTACTCATGGATGGAGGAAAAGGGGGCAGCTTCTCTTGTGATGGAGCACCCATAGGTAGAAGCCTGACTGCGTGTTGCTGAAGAAGGAGGGAAGGGCCTTCCTACAGGACTATAAGGAGAACTTCTTGGCATTTAAGTATCACATCGAAGAAAACTCGGAAAACTCCCACCAGGTAGTTCGATTAACGAGGATATCATTGGTGTCATCAGATACAACCAAGTGAAAGCTACCGTCTTGGAGATTACACTGAAATATGTCTCCAAAATGCATGGCAAACCTAGAACAGTAATATAATAGAATGAGCTTAAAGGTTGACACTTTAGGGAAAACATAGTCCTCACGTGACTTTTACCTAGAACAGTAATATAATAGAATGCGCTTAAAGGTTGACACTTTAGGGAAAACAAAGTCCTCACGTGACTTTTACTTTGTAGTTTAACATACGCGATGATAGCTTGGCGATTTTTGGTGACACTCTTTACAGTTGGCTATGCTGTAGACTCGGAGATATATAAAGGTCTACTATCATTCAACGATTTTCAAAACATTTGGTACATTTTTTGAGTTGTACATTAATACAAACAGTATTTTTGCTAACTATTTTGCATTTACATTCTATTCACAAATTTTCTCTCCAAAAAGATTAAAAAATAAAATATTAATTTACATGAATTTTTTTTTTTAATGTTTTATTCTATGTTATACAAATTGATCAGTCATAAGCGAAATAATATTTTCTTTAGTAAACACATACTTCGAATAAATGTATAATTCAAAATAAATGACATTATTCAAATTGTTCAGAATTACTACGTAAGGCAAGATGCTGAAAATCGCAAAAAGCCATCAAGCTTCCTCGATTTTTGAAACAGTGTCTAAAACAAAGTTAACAGCGGATTGAACCTGAGACATAATGCTCACCAGCGGCACACGTACCACTAAGTCACGAGACAGGAGCGAGTACGACGACGACGATTTGCCATATTAATGGAGAACCTTGGTTGCTTAGCAACCTCTATCTCCTGCTTTGTGAGTGACGGAATTTCTTAAGCTTTAAGCCCATTGATTAGATAGTAAAAAGCAATATAGGTATATTATTAATTTATTTAAAAATTAATTATTCGAAATTTTTATTAATTAATAAAAAAAAAAAAAAATAATAATAATAATAATAAAATTCTGCATATATAAATTTGTTTTAATTTTTTTTAAAATATTATTATTATAATTTCAAGTAGGTAATAAAAGAGATAAACAACAGAAACAAACAATAACGATTGAGGGGAAATTGTGACTCAGTGGAGAAACTGCATGGTCATTCGGAAAGAAGGATATCGGAATGTTAATGAATAATATTCAGAACAGCGCGAGGTCTTTTGCGAATTTTAAAATCAGAAATGTCGTAAACATAGTTGCTTAGATCATTCAAAACGGAATTATTAATATTTGGAATGGAATTATAAAATTTTTTTTTGCAGTTTTATACACAAATTGTTTAAAACTTGGGAGGAAAGAGCATGTCTGATATCATCATTTCGGAAAAACCAAGGCGAATTTGTAATCCTACGTAGGATTTTATTTTCAAGTCTTTGTATGATCTCGAAATTCGACGGAGCAGTAGATCCCCAAATAGGAAGGAGCTAGTAAATAACAAAACCAAGAATTAAATTTTTCCAATAAAATATTTATATTTTTGGTGCCAATTATCACATCCATATGTTATTCACACATCATTTTTTTTTTAGATTATAAAATGAAATTTTTTTTTTTTTCTAATTTTTAAGTGCTTTTTTTTATGGTGCAATACAATTTTATTATATTAAGCCACTTAATAACAGTCTTCAAAATTTGTATTAGTCTTCACGTTTACGGTGTAGTTCCTGTTGTCATAAAACCTCAGACAAGATATATTACTTTTGCACTTAAGGCTTAAGAGTACTTTGGTTTAAAAGCTCTGCTAAATTGTCGCTCCTGGGTTGATCGACCAATAAGATATTTTTGCGATAGGAAACTGTCAACCATACATTCTTTTTCTCCGGAAACACCATTTTGCGTCTACTCTACTAAAAGTCTGAAAAGAGCTACATGACTTCGACTGGCTGACAGCTTTATTTCTACTGTGTCCAAAAGTAAGATCAATTTTTTAAATTTAAAATTCCCAGGGCTTATGGAATTTCAATTTTTTTTCTTTTTTAGGTTGCTGACACTGTCCTTCACACCTGTATGAATTTGACATCAAAATATTCATTAGTGTTTGAGTTACGCTTGGCTTTGTGAGACGCTTAAACTGAAACTTTTTGAAATGTCCGAATGAATTGAGCAAAGAACTTGCATCAAATTTTGTTTGTACAATTAGAGATCTTGCTGATGATGTTGGAATTTCGAAAGGATTAGTAAATTCCATTTTGGCTTCAAACACTCCACATCTCGATTGGTACTGAAAACACTGAATGCGCCAACTCACACTGCATTGATTCTTCGTGACATTTTCGCCAAAAATGAAACCCATATCGCTCCACAACCACCGTATTCACACAGTGCGACTTTTGGCTATTCCCTAAACTCAAACAGGCTCACTTCTGGCTAGACTACTCGGGGACACCGTTTTGAGTCGATTGAAGAGATTCAACGTGAATCGCCGCTTACTTTGAAGGCCATCACTGCCGATGACTTTTAAGCATGCATTGAGGATTGGAAAAAAAAGGTTTGCATAAGTGTATTGTGTCTGTAGGGGATTACTTTGATGGCGATTAAATAAATTTGGAAGAATAAATAAAGAAGTTTTGAAAAAAATAATAATTGGTCTTACTTTTGGGCATAGTAATAAGAAAGATAGTTTGAGATAGGAAACTAACATTCGATTTATTCTTTTTATCCGGAAGCACCATTTTTGCGTCTACTCTCCTAAAAGTCTGAAAAGAGCAAGATGACTTCAATTGGCTGACAGCTTTATTACAATAATAAAATTAAAAAAAAAAAGGTTACAGAAAGTATAGTCAAAACAAACTTACACGAAATAATTTTTCTTTTGGGAAAGTTTCATCCAGTTAATCGTAAAAAAAATATATATATAACCTAAAAGCTGACGTCTGTACAGATTTCGAAAGAAATAAAAGCACAGATTTCATATTTGAACGATATGACCTGTCACAAAAATCGTTGACAGTAGAAAAAAAAGTCTAGGATATAATCACTGCTTGAAAAATGAGTATTGATCTGAAGAATGCCCTGCTAACCTTTTTTTCCCTCATGATGTCTGAGTTTTTTTTTTTTTTTTCATCTTCATTTCATTTCATTTTTGTCCTCGTCTGTGCACTCTATTTAACTAAAAAATTATTCTTTCAAAATAGTCTGCATTTTATTTTACATTAACTTCCTTCTAATCTGTATCCAAGTTTCTTTAGTAAAATGTATTTCTGAAGACAGAAGAAGCTGTCTGAATGGACTTATGCAAAAAAAAATGTCCAGAGAAGTTTTAGAAGACAGAAGTGGAGAAAAATTATTTGCGTAAGCAAAAAATAGAGTTTTGTATTTATTTATTAAGTAAAAATCAAGACATGCGATTTTCCTTTGGTATGTTGTATTGCATTTAGCGCTTAGAGGAGTTAGTTTGTCTCAAATGACAGATTTAAGTATTGAATCTGTATGCAAATGTTTTTAAGTCCTCACAGAATATAAAGTATTTATATATAAAAAAAAAAAAAGGAAATACTATTTATACTGGATGAAAAAATATTAAAATTAAAAAAAAGGGGGAAAGTATAATAATTCAAATAAATTTTGAATTTCTTTTTTAAATAGAGGTTATCCAAATTTTACATATTATATCCAATAGTAATAAACCTAGAAGAATAGTTTTTTTCCAAATCTCCAACAAATTAATACTTGGTTTGGTTTATCGCTCTACGGTCATTTTGTTCACACTTTAGGATTAACTCTAAAAGTTATACCGGGACCTATAGTTTAACGTGGATTCCGAACCACTCACAAACATCCATGCCACCGACAGGATTGGAACTTGAAGCCTGTGGTACCGAAGGACAGAGCGCTACCCCAATTGTCCATCAGGCTACTTGGAGAGAAAAGAAAGCTACCAAGTAATACATGTACTTGGTGATTATCTACTACTTGAATTTGGCGGATTGATGGCTAATTGGGTAAAGCTATGGTCTTTGATACTTCAGTTTCGAATACTGGCAATGGCATGGATGTTTGTAGTGGTTCGGAATCCACTTTAAACTGTAGGTCAAAGTCTGTTTTACCCCTCGTGTGCACAAGATGACCGTTGAGCGACAAACCAAACAAAACGAAATCACGCGTTACCACTGAGCCACGAGTCGGGCGCAAGTAAATAATAAAACCACGAATTAAATTTTCTAATAAAATATTTATTTTGTATTTGGTGACAATAAATATATACCCATATGTTATTCACACATAATTTTTTATAGACTTTAAAATGAAATATTTTTTTCTAATTTTTAAGTGCTTTTAATGGTGCAGTACAATTTTATTCACATTAAGCCACTTAAAATCAAAAATATTAGTCTTTGCGTTAACAGTTAGTTCCCGTTGTCGTGTTGGCATAAAACCTCAGAGAATATATGTTACTTTGCACTTAAGGCTTAAAAGTGCTTTGGTTTAAAAGCTCTGCTAAATTGTCGCTCCTGGATTGATCGACCGACAGATAAGAAAGATACTTTGCGATAGAAAACTGACAACCGATTCATTCTTTTTCTCCGGAAAAAACATTTTGTGTCTACTCTCCTAAAAGTCAGAAAGGTGCTAGATGACTTCGACTGGCTGACAGCTTTTTACTACTGTGTCCAAAAGTAAGACCAATTTTCAATTTAAAATCCCTGGGGCTTATGGAATTTCAATTTTCTTTTTTTTTTAGTGAGTTACGCTTGGCTTTGTAAGACGCTAAAACAGATTCCGACGATTTTTGAAATGTCTGAATTCATTGAGCAAAGAACTTGAATTAAATTTTGTTTGCGGAAACGTATAGAATGTTGCAGAAGGCATTCGGTGAGCATTCCCATATCGGAAAAGAAATGTTTAAAAGGGGTATAAACAGTTTGAAGAAGGCAGAGATTATGTTGAAGACGAAGAGCCCTCTGGTCGACCCTCAACCTCAACCGATGAAGATCACGTCCTAAAAAATTAAAGATTTGGTGAAATTAAAAATCTTGCAAACCATTGATTTACAATTCGAGACCTTGCTGATGATGTTGGAATTTCAAAAGGATCGGTCAATTCCATTTTGGGCCTTAAACGCGTCAAATTTCTATCTATGAATTAGGCGCTGATTTATTTCAAATGACAGATTTGAGTACAAAATCTGTATGAAAATGTTTTTGAACTAGTGCTTTGCATTAGGAGCTAATCCGTCAAAACAAATGACAGATTTAAGCTAATCTGTCTAAAATGAATCTAAAAAGTATGAAAATATGTTTTAACTATTGATTTGCATTAAGAGCTTATAGGAGCTGATTTGTCTCAAATGACAGATTTATGTACAGAATCTGTATGAAAATGTTTTTGAACTAGTGCTTTTTGCGCTGATTTATTTCAAATGACAGATTTGAGCTAAAAATGAACTAGTGTCATTAGGAGCAAATGACAAATGACTTAAGTAAAGAATCTGTATGAAAATATGTTTTAACTATTGATTTGCATTAAGAACTTATGGGAGCTGATTTGTCTCAAATGACAGATTTATGTACAGAATCTGTATGAAAATGTTTTTGAACTAGTGCTTTGAATTAGGCGCTGATTTATTTCAAATGACAGATTTGAGTACAAAATCTGTATAAAAATGTTTTTGAACTAGTCTTTGTCTAAATCAAATGACTTAAGTAAAGAATCTGTATGAAAATATGTTTTAACTATTGATTTGCATTAAGAACTTATAGGAGCTGATTTGTCTCAAATGACAGATTTATGTACAGAATCTGTATGAAAATGTTTTTGAACTAGTGCTTTGAATTAGGCGCTGATTTATTTCAAATGACAGATTTAAGTACAAAATCTGTATAAAAATGTTTTTGAACTAGTGCTTTGCAAATCTGATCAAAGACTTAAGTAAAGAATCTGTATGAAAATATGTTTTAACTATTGATTTGCATTAAGAACTTATGGGAGCTGATTTGTCTCAAATGACAGATTTATGTACAGAATCTGTATGAAAATGTTTTTGAACTAGTGCTTTGAATTAGGCGCTGATTTATTTCAAATGACAGATTTAAGTACAAAATCTGTATAAAAATGTTTTTTGAACTAGTGCTTTGCATTAGAGCTAATCTTTCTCAAATGACAGACTTAAGTAAAGAATCTGTATGAAAATATGTTTTAACTATTGATTTGCATTAAGAACTTATGGGAGCTGATTTGTCTCAAATGACAGATTTATGTACAGAATCTGTATGAAAATGTTTTTGAACTAGTGCTTTGAATTAGGCGCTGATTTATTTCAAATGACAGATTTAAGTACAAAATCTGTATAAAAATGTTTTTGAACTAGTGCTTTGCATTAGGAGCTAATCTGTATCAAATGACTTAAGTAAAGAATCTGTATGAAAATATGTTTTAACTATTGATTTGCATTAAGAACTTATGGGAGCTGATTTGTCTCAAATGACAGATTTATGTACAGAATTTGAAAATGTTTTTGAACTAGTGCTTTGAATTAGGCGCTGATTTATCAAATGACAGATTTAAGTACAAAATCTGTATAAAAATGTTTTTGAACTAGTGCTTTGCATTAGGAGCTAATCTTTCTCAAATGACAGACTTAAGTAAAGAATCTGTATGAAAATATGTTTTTATTGATTTGCATTAAGAGCTTTAGGAGCTGATTTATTTCAAATGACAGATTTAAGGACAGATTAGGATTTAAATGACTTATAGGAGCTGATTTTGTCTCAAATGACAAATTTATGTACAAAATCTGTATAAAAATGTTTTTGAACTAGTGCTTTGAATTAGGAGCTAATCTGTCTCAAATGACAGACTTAAGTAAAGAATCTGTATGAAAATATGTTTTAACTATTGATTTGCATTTGCTTATAGGAGCTGATTTGTCTCAAATGACAGATTTATGTAAAGAATCTGTATGAAAATATTTTTGAACTATTGATTTGCATTAAGAACTTATGGGAGCTATTCTGTCTCAAATGACAGATTTAAGTAAAGAATCTGTATGAAAATATTTTTTAACTATTGATTTGCATTGAATTAGGAGCTGATTTATTTCAAATGACAGATTTAAGTACAAAAATCTGTATAAAAATGTTTTTGAACTAGTGCTTTGCATTAGGAGCTAATCTGTCTCAAATGACAGACTTAAGTAAAGAATCTGTATGAAAATATGTTTTAACTATTGATTTGCATTAAGAACTTATAGGAGCTGATTTGTCTCAAATGACAGATTTATGTACAGAATCTGTATGAAAATGTTTTTGAACTAGTGCTTTGAATTGCTGATTTATTTTGACAGATTTAAGTAAAAATCTGAGTTTTTGAACTATCTAGGAGCTAATCTTTCTCAAATGACAGACTTAAGTAAAGAATCTGTATGAAAATATGTTTTAACTATTGATTTGCATTAAGAGCTTATAGGAGCTGATTTATTTCAAATGACAGATTTAAGGACAGATTGATTTAAATGACAGATTAGGAGCTTTGTCTCAAATGACAGATTTATGTACAAAATCTGTATAAAAATGTTTTTGAACTAGTGCTTTGAATTAGGCGCTGATTTATTTCAAATGACAGATTTGAGTACAAAATCTGTATAAAAATGTTTTTGAACTAGTGCTTTGCATTAGGAGCTAATCTGTATCAAATGACTTAAGTAAAGAATCTGTATGAAAATATGTTTTAACTATTGATTTGCATTAAGAACTTATGGGAGCTGATTTGTCTCAAATGACAGATTTATGTACAGAATCTGTATGAAAATGTTTTTGAACTAGTGCTTTGAATTAGGCGCTGATTTATTTCAAATGACAGATTTGAGTACAAAATCTGTATAAAAATGTTTTTGAACTAGTGCTTTGCATTAGGAGCTAATCTGTATCAAATGACTTAAGTAAAGAATCTGTATGAAAATATGTTTTAACTATTGATTTGCATTAAGAACTTATGGGAGCTGATTTGTCTCAAATGACAGATTTATGTACAGAATCTGTATGAAAATGTTTTTGAACTAGTGCTTTGAATTAGGCGCTGATTTATTTCAAATGACAGATTTAAGTACAAAATCTGTATAAAAATGTTTTTGAACTAGTGCTTTGCATTAGGAGCTAATCTGTATCAAATGACAGAAGTAAAGAATCTGTATGAAAATATGTTTTAACTATTGATTTGCATTAAGAACTTATGGGAGCTGATTTGTCTCAAATGACAAATTTATGTACAGAATCTGTATGAAAATGTTTTACTAGTGCTTTGAATTAGGCGCTGATTTATTTCAAATGACAGATTTGTACAAAAATCTGTATAAAAATTAGTGGAGCTAATCTGTCTCAAATGACAGACTTAAGTAAAGAATCTGTATGAAAATATGTTTTAACTATTGATTTGCATTAAGAGCTTATAGGAGCTGATTTGTCTCAAATGACAGATTTATGTACAGAATCTGTATGAAAATGTTTTTGAACTAGTGCTTTGAATTGCATTCAAATGACAGAGCAAAATCTGTATAAAAATGTTTTTGAACTAGTGCTTTGCAAATGACAAAGACTTAAGTAAAGAATCTGTATGAAAATATGTTTTAACTATTGATTTGCATTAAGAACTTATGGGAGCTGATTTGTCTCAAATGACAAATTTATGTACAGAATCTGTATGAAAATGTTTTTGAACTAGTGCTTTGAATTAGGCGCTGATTTATTTCAAATGACAGATTTGAGTACAAAATCTGTATAAAAATGTTTTTGAACTAGTGCTTTGCATTAGGAGCTAATCTGTCTCAAATGACAGACTTAAATAAAGAATCTGTATGAAAATATGTTTTAACTATTGATTTGCATTAAGAGCTTATAGGAGCTGATTTGTCTCAAATGACAGATTTATGTACAGAATCTGTATGAAAATCTGTATAAAAATGTTTTTGAACTAGTGCAGATTTTTAAATTGAAAAGGCGCTGATTTATTTCAAATGACAGATTTAAGTACAAAATCTGTATAAAAATATTTTTGAACTAGTGCTTTGCATTAGGAGCTAATCTGTCTCAAATGACAGACTTAAATAAAGAATCTGTATGAAAATATGTTTTAACTATTGATTTGCATTAAGAGCTTATAGGAGCTGATTTGTCTCAATTGACAGATTTAAATTCGAATCTGTATGAAAATGTTTTGAAGTCCTTGCAGAATTAAAATATTTATTTTTAAAAAAATAATAATGACGAAAAAAATGTTAAAAGTAAAGAAAAGATGAAAAGATAATAATTCAAATAAATTTCGAATATTCGTTTTTAAATAGAGGTTATCCCTATTTTACATTTAATTTATAGTGCAGTAGTATTAAACCTAGAAGAATAATTATTTCCAACTGTTCCAAAGCCCAATCAATATTTGGAGAGAAGAACACAATTAAATCTACTTGATGGTTATCTGCTGCTTGAATTCGTTTTCTGCAAGCATTGATTTGGCTTTGGATAATTGGGAAAATTATTCTTACCTTCTACTTTATTGGTGCAACTTCCCCATGGTGGGCCAAAGTGGGCCGTCTGCATACTGGCAAATTTCAAGACAGGATATGTTTCCGTTTTAAGGGGTAGGGTTATGAGCCTTACACCCATCGCTATACTGTCATTGGGACTGTAAGGTGGATTCTGAACCACTTCACCTTCGTCTGTGTTGAACCCGAAACCTGTGGCTCTAAAGTTCGAAACATGAGATGGTTTCTTTTTACAGGGTAGTGCTGTCAACCCTACGCCGTAGAGTCATATTATATGGGGCCTGTGGTTAATGTGGATGCCGGACAACATGCCACTTCTAACCTACTACTGGATATTAAATATAAAATATGGCCAAACTTTATTAAAAATAAAATATTCAAAATTTTATTAAGCTATTAAGAGTCTGGCTGAATAAAATTGTCTGGCATGTAAAATTGTCTTTTTTGAACAAGAAAATTGAATATTCAAGTATTAAAAAATATTCCATAATTTTCCATAAACAGAAAGGAAAATATTACTTTCGTTCTTGATTGAACTCAATAAATATTATAATATATATTTTTCTGACAGTTTTTGTTGAAAAAATATATCAAATGTAAATTCTGAAATATCCAAGTAATCAAATTGGTAAAAAATATTTAATCTCAAAGCTGTAAATATTTCATAATGTATCGTATCTTATGTAAAAATTTCAATCTAAAATTCATTACGAATCTCACCATGGAAAAACTAATTAAAAATGACAATAGTCACATCAAAAATGGATGGATCTTATTATGTATCACTGATATAATTGGGTAACCCGAGTCAATTAAATACTTTAAAAATATACCAATTTTTGTAGATTTAAATAATTTTGAACACTTAATTTTCTTTAATCTTTAAATGTTTGCATTTTGTATTGTACTTCTGGACTTTGATTCATATTCTGTTATTTCATTGAAGTTTAAAATATTTCTTTTAAAACATTTTAGCGTTTATGTTAAAGTAACTGTTGCCTTGTTGTCATAAAATCACAGTTACGTTATTTTGCCGTTAAGAAAGCGATACAAAGAATTTTCTTTCAAAAAAGGTTTGTTAAATTGTCGTTTCTACTTGGATCGACCGGTAGATAAGAAAGACACTTTGCGATAGAAAACTGACAAGCGAATACATTTTTTTATGCGACAACACCATTTTGCGCCAACTCTACTGAAAATTCTACAAAAAAAAAAAAAAAAAAAAATGCTGAAGCTTTTATAATAAAAAAACATTAAATGGCTACAAAAGGTATAGTCAACAAAAACCTACGAAAACTATGTTTCATTTTGGTGAGGTTTCGTCCATGTAATCGCTAAAAATTACACCTTTTAAGAAGTTTAAACATATATTCTTTATTTCAACGATATGGTCTTTCAAAATAATGTTGACAACAGAAAAAGAAACATGACCGAAACATGATCAACGAATAAAAAAAGTGTCTATTAATATGAAAGAATGACTTAAATCTTCATCATGTTATAGTTTCTGTACATATGGTCATTTCTTACATCGACAAATTAAGTTAATCGTATTTGAAAATGAAATCTAATGCATTTTTAATTTTTTTCATTGTTGAATAATAATAGATAATTTTTGTAATAGTGCATCTTATAAAATTAATATTTTATTATCTTATAAGATGATAAATAGTGTATCTTGTGTTTTGCTTATCTATGACATTGACACCTTGACACATTGACACCCGTGGGTGATGTAGGGGGAGCAGCATTATATTTAGAAGTAGTAGTTCTTCAATCGCGTGTCATATAGGTGAAAAATCAGAAAACTCCTCCTAAATAGCTTGATTTTCGATACGAGACGCTTTACAAGCATTTTCCAAACGCCTAGAAAGCACTGATTGCAATGGATGCCGCCAACCTTCATTTCATACAAAATTAATCCAAAATATGGGAAAAAAACATACTTTTTCTAAATGAAACGTACTTCCTCTGTCCTATAATAATAGCAAGTGGATATTTAAAGAAAAAATATTTTTGAGTTTAGTTGTATGTTACATTGTAGCGTAAAATTGCGAAATCTTCAATCAAAATCAATGTTTCATGACATCTACCATTGATTTTGTCACATCTTTCAATTTACAGATTTTGTTCATTATAACTTTTTTTTTTCTAATTTTATCCAGTGATTGAAATCCATTGTTTTATTTCAGTTGAATATCAACTCATTAAGATAAAAAAATAGAGTTTTCAAGAAAAGTTTTAAGTTTGTCCAGTTATTGATGCATCAAAGAAAACAAAACAAAAAGGCACAATTTCGTTTACTGCAAAACGATTTAAAGGCAATTAAATGACCCTATCAAGAATTTGGAAAATGCATCCAAAAATAATAGTTGGATGTTATACTCATGTTGATTCTTTGAAAAATAAAACTGTGGAGGCAAACGTAAACATTATGCATTAAAACTTGGAAAACTTATAAATATTCCTCTTAGCAAAAGAGACACCATAAGATTAGCCACTCAAGCAATTGAAGTTCTCAAATATACATTATTGGAATTTGGGAAAAAAAAGGCAAATCCACAAAACGAGGCAATCCAAATCCATTTTAAGCTTACGCATATAGGGAAAAGCAAAACTTCGCAGCCATGGGATCCTACAAGTTTAAAATGCAGTTCCAAAATTATTGAAAAATCTAGGTCTGAACACTGAAAATAAACATTAGGAGTAATAATTTTAGTTTATTGTTTGTAACTGTGCTTTCCTCCTGCACACTGGCAAGAGAGCCCACTGTGGCAGCAGGAGAAATGACCAGTCGTCCTCGAGACTCTCACCCGACAGGAAATATATTTAGCACAAACCTGTGAAAAATTGCCCCTACAGACTCTCACACTGGGAGGAAGTATATTTCGAGCACCCTTGCGCGTAGCCGAGTTTTGGGTTTTCAGCTTAAAGTGGAGTCCTTCCACGAATCTATAATTGTGTTAAATATTGTATGACTCAATTGTGTGAGCGTGGTGTGTAAATAAATCTGTGAATTAAAAGTGCCTCAAGTATCTCAACCCAACCACAACCAGTTACAATGTCGTTACCCAACATGCATACTACATCTTTAATTTAATTTCTATATTTATTTTCTTTGCTATTATTATTAAGGGATACATTAAATTAATGAACGTCTATCCTTATGGGAGAGATAGAGTTTGCAACTAATAGTTATCGTGCCACAATTACGAAATGTGGATTTACAAAATAGTTAAGTGGTTTAAATAGCCAGTTTTAATAGTATTAAATAGCTTAAATATTGTAAACGCGAATAGTAATGGATATACCACAAACCAATTACTTGTCATCCTTAATATAACAAAAATTATGAATTAATGTGTTTGTTGGGAATAATATCACACATAGAAATATTATTACACATAAAATGTATAACAAATGTTTTCGGAAGTGGGGTTTTCGTGTCCTTGACCATTTTCAATTTTGAACATTTTAACTGAAATCTATAATTTTTTTTTTTAATTC
Source organism: Caerostris extrusa (assembly GCA_021605095.1). Lineage (NCBI taxonomy): Eukaryota > Metazoa > Arthropoda > Arachnida > Araneae > Araneidae > Caerostris > Caerostris extrusa. Next base: position 55,208 of record BPLR01012556.1, read on the forward strand.
TTTCACGAATACATAATAATTTTATACATAATATTTATTTATGTTTTTCTTCTTTGAAAAATAGCTACGAATCAGTTTTGCAGAAAAATGAAATTATATTTTTAAACATGTCATAATCAGATACTGAATTGAAAATGACAGCTATTGTATACTAATACTAGCAGAATCCGGTGTACGTTGTTTTGCCAAGAAAATGTCATTGCCATTGTAGAAAATTACATGTCGCGAATATATTTTCCATGCTTCAATATACGTGAATATTAATTTTTAGTGGATATCGTTTGAACAGTATATAAGATGAAGCCCCATCTGGTGACAGGTAACAAAAAGTGGATAGCGCGAACTTATTTTCCATACTGGAATACATATTATGACCCATTTTCATAGCGATTGGTTGAACGGCATAAAGTTGATATACTGCAGCACCATCTGGTGGTGACTTACAACATAGGCGATAGTAGAAAAACATTCTCTATGTTATGTCAAACACACGCAAAAAGTTTCATCAAACAATGAAACCGTTTAGGAGAAGTTCAGTGAGAAATAGATGTACAGAAGAATTATATAAATTATATATATATATATATATATATACATATATATATATATATATATATTTATATATGAAGACATTTTATATTTTTAAATTACGCAAGCTTTTAGTTAAAATGAAACTTAAAATATAATTGAGTAATTATTAAATAACTATTGGCAATCTAAATCTAAGCCCAGCCGATTATTGTTATTTTACTTTTAAGTCTCATAAATATTCATTTAAAATTAAAAGAATTTGGTAATGGAAAATTTCATTTTAATGAATTTAATTTTATATTTTATAGGAACTTTTTAAATGAAATCTTTCTAGGACGTCAATAATTGGTACTGCATTTTTCAAATGTTCGAGTTTTTTTTTTTTTTTTCATGCACCAGATTATCGATTTAATTAATTTTACAGAAGAAAATGAACAATTAATCATTCCAAGAAATTATTATCCATTAAATATTAACTGAAATCTTTCAATTTAATTATTTTCTACTCTGTAGACTGAAGGCTGCTATGATATTTTGTATACTATGCCATACTATATCTATAGGATATTTTTATACCATAATTATTATGACATTTTTATACCATACCTATATTTTATACCATACCTATTATGATTTTTATGCCATACTATATATATATGATATTTGATATTATATATCCGTGATATTAGATTAATTGTACTCCTGCAATTAAGAAATTTTTTTATTATGCTCCACCTTCATTTTTTAACAGGTAGAGGGCCACTTCGGCTAGATTACGGTTATGAGTTGTGGAGCAAAACTGTGAGACGTGGAGCAATACTGACATATATACAACAACGTTGTGAGATAAGATATACAATTACTGTTTATTCTTTCTGTATTGTACACTACACAACATAGAACAATATTTTTTTTTCTTCATTAAGATAAATTGTACTGCTACAATTCTATAATTGATTTTTTTTTTTTTTTCAATTGATTTTTTTTTATTACCCTCATCTTTTTTAACTGGCAGAGCACCACATCGGCCAGAATACGGTTGTGGAGCAAAGTTGTGACATGTGGAGCAGTTTTTCTTTCGTTGCGTACTAGCGAAGTATTGTATGCTTTTTCTAGCCTTTCTTCGAAGTGTGGATGTTTTGTACTGTTCCTCGCATTCATTTTTAAATAACTGCTGTCTTGTTGACATAAAATAACAGGCAGGCAACGTTACCCCTGCTCTTAAAAGAGATCCTAAAAACTGTGATCCTTGTGAAAGGTTCGATAAAATGCCGTCTCTGGGTGGATCGACCGATAGATAAGAGAGACATTCTGAGAAGGGAAACAGACAAGGGAGTCATGGGTTTATCCGAAAACACTACTTTACGTCTACATTTTTGAAAATGTGAAGGGCTGATTTCCACTGGCTGACAACTTTTATTAAAAAAGAAACTAAATGGGTACACAAGATCTAGTCAACACAAACCTAGTGAAAATATTTTTTATTCTTCTAAAGGTTCATCCAAATAATCGGTCTAAAATTGTAGCCGTTATTGACAGTTGTATCATTTTTTTTTTTTTTTTTTTCAAGTATGAAACACAGATTTCGTATCTGAACGATATTGCTTGCAAAAAAATTCTAACAACAGACAAACAAAATGTAAATAAAGCATACTCGCCGGGTGAAAAAATGCGTATTGATCTGGAAAAATAACATTTTTTTCTATTCGATTCTCTTCATTCCGTAAATTTTTTTACGCAGTTTGATAAAAATATCCTTTAAAATTAACTTTGTATTATTATTATTTCTGTATTGTATGCGTAATGCATAGCAATATATATACATATTTGATTAATTATACTCATGCAATTCTATAGTTCAGAATTTTTTCAATTTAACTTTTTTCCACCCTCCTCCTCTTTTAACTTTTAGAGTGTCACATCGGACAGGTAACGGTTGTGAAACGTGGTGTAAAATTTCGAGATGTGGAGCAGTTGGGAGGTGTGGAGCACAGTTGTGAGATATATACAATAATGTTAGGAGATATATATGCAACCATTGTTTATTATTTCTGTATTGTATGCTAAAGATTAGTAGCATATAATTTTTTTTATAAATTAAGATAAATTGTACTCCTGCAATTCGTTAATTAAGTGTTTTTTTTTTAATTTAATTTTTTATTTTCATGTTCCACAATCATCTTCTTAATTTATACACATCGGCTTATCCAAATCGGCCAGTTACGGCTGTCAGATGTGGAGCAAAATTGCGAGACGTGGAGTTAAGTTGTGAGATGTGGAGCAGTTGTGAGGTGTGGAGTTATCTTTCCTTGTTGACTAGCATAGTATTATATGTTTTTTCTAGCCTTTCTTCTGAGTGTGGGAGTTTCGGGCTGTTCTTCCCATCCGTTTTTAAATAACTGCTGTCTTGTTGACATAAAATAACAGGCAGGACAACGTTACTCGGCTCTTAAGAAAGAGCCTAAAAGTATTTCCTTGTGAGAGGTTCGATAACATTGTCGTTTCTGGGTGGATCGACAGATAGATGAGAGAGACATTCTGAGAAGGGAAACAGACAAGCGAGTCGTGGGTTTATCCGAAAACACTACTTTACGTCCACTTTCTTGAAAATGTGAAGAGCTGATTTCCAATGGCTGACAACTTTATTAAAAAAAAAATCAAACGGGTGCAAAATATATAGTCAACACAAACCTAGTGAAAATATTTTTTATTTTTCTGAAGGTTCATCCAAATAATCGGTCTAAAATTGTAGCCAAAATTGACAGTTGTATCGTTTTTTTTTTTTTTTTTTAAGTATGAAACACAGATTTCGTACCTGAACGATATTGTTTGCCAAAAAAAAATTCTAACAATAGGTAAACAAAAAGTAAATAAAGCATAATTGCTGCTTGAAAAAATGCATATTGATCAGGAAAAATAACTCAAAAAATTCTGCATCCTCTCTTACATCTTTTGGGATGGGCGTTAGATTTTTTCTAGTCGATTCGCTTCATTTCATAATTTTTTAACAGATAGATAGATTTTTTGATAAAAGTTTTCTTTAAAAAAACAGTTTGTAATTCATTATACATCTCCTTTGCCAAAACGTGTATTGAAATTTCTTTGCAGATTTTATTTGGGAGAGAAAAATTGCAAAAGAGTTGATGCAAAAACATAACTAAAGAACAAAAATTTAAAATGCAAGAAACTAAAAAAAAAAAAAAAAAACCCCGCAAAACCGCACACGAAATAAAATTTACCATACTTTATTGGACGAATGCATAGGAGATTATACCAATATTCAATAGTCCAAGAAAGTTATGAAGCAATTGGTAATTGAAGAATATTACAAGAAACATTATAAAATTCAATAGCCACGGCAATATACCACAGTTTGTGTAACTCTAAAAATTGATGCAGATGCAGTTATCCAAATATTTCAAGACCATACAACTTCATCCTTTTAACTGCTACATCACCACATTGGCTAAGGTTACGGTTTGAGATGTGGAGTAAAGTTGTGATATATATATACATACAACCATTGTTTATTCTATTATATGTTAAATACATAGTAGCATATAATGTTTTTCTAAAAAAAAGATTAATTGTACTGCAATTCTGCAACTAAGTTTTTTTTAAATTAAGTTTTTTATTATGTTCCACCCTCATTTTTTAACTAGTAAAGCGCAACATCAACCAGGTTAAGGCTGTGAGACGTGGAGCAAACTTGTGATGGGGGGAGCAACGTTGTGATGGGGGAGCAAAGTTGTAAGAAGTCTAGCAGTTATGAGATGTGGAGCAAAGTAATGAGATATATACAACAACGTTGTGAGATATATATGCAACCATTGCTTATTCTTTCCGTATTGTATGCTGAATACAAAGCAGTGTATAATTTTTTTCTAATATAAATCTCTAAGATGGGGGCCTGATGGCTAGCGCTCTGGCATTCGGTACCACAGGTATCGGGTTCAAATCCCGGCTTTGCCCATGGGTGTGGTAGTGGTTCGGAATCCACTTTAAACCGTAGGTCCCAGTCCTAATACGATCGTAGAGCGTTGCGGGGGCATTATTACTCCGCGTCCGTGGCTCATCTTCAAATTACACGCGCCCCCTGGGTAATGCAAAGTGAGTAACGTCTGTGCAGCGCTTACCTTAAGGCATCCAAGACCAAGCTGTCTAAGTGTTTGCCAGCTGCATTAGAACAAAAAAAAAAATCTCTAAGATAAATAGTAATTTTACGATTCTGTAATTAAGATTTTTTTCAAATTAATTTTTTATTATTATTATGTTCCAATCTCATCTTTTTAAATGGTAGAACGACACATTGGCAGATTATGGTCGTGAGACGTGGAACAACTTATGAGACGTGGAACAATTGCGAGGTGTGGAGCGCTTTTCTGTTGCTGTTTACTAGCATAGTATTGTATGTTTTTTCTAACCTTTCTTCTAAGTGTGAGAGTTTCTTACTGTCCTTCGCATTCATTTTTAAATAACAACTGTCTTGTTGACATAAAATAACAGGCAGGACAACGTTACTCCGCTCTTAAAAGAGATCCTAAAAACTGTAATCCTTGTGAAAGGTTCGATACACTGTCGTCTCTGGGTGGATCGACCGATAGATGCGAGAGACATTCTGAGAAGGGAAACAGACAGGCGAGTCGTAGGTTTATCCGAAAACACTACTTTACGTCCACTCTCCAGAAATGGTGAAGAGCTGATTTCCACTGGCTGACAAGTTTATTAAAAAAAAATCAAACGGGTACAAAAGATATAGTCAACACAAACCTAGCGAAAATATTTTTATCCTTCTAAAGGTTCATCCAAATAATCGGTCTAAAATTGTAGCCATTATTGACAGTTGTATCGGTTTTGTAAAAAAAAAAAAAAAATATCTAAAACACAGATTTCGTATATCGACGATATTGCTTGCCAAAAAAATTCTAACAATAGGTAAACAAAAAGTAAATAAAGCATAATCGCAGCTTGAAAAAATGCGTTTTGATCTGGAAAAATAACTGGTAAAAGTTCCACACCCCCTCCAACTTAAGGGATGGGCGTTAGATTTTTTTTTTCTATTCGACTCTCTTCATTCCATAGATTTTTAAGCCGTTTGTTAAAAATATTCTTTAAAAAACAGTTTGTAAGCTATTTTACATCTCCTCCGCCAAAACGTGTATTGAAATTTCTTTTGCAGATTTTATTTGGGAAGAGAAAATTGATGAAAGAGTTGATGCAAAATATAGCTAGAGAACGAAAAAAAGTTAAAATGCTGGAAAAATTTAAAAAATGGAAATATGTCCACGAATTTAAATTTACCATATGTGATCATATTTTAATGGAAGAATTCATATGAGATTATACCATTGTTCAATAATTCACGAAATTTATGAAACAATGGGTCAGAATACTACAAGAACTGGCGTTCTGCACTTTAGGGTTCCACTGGTTTGCTTAGAGATTTATTCCATTGCGGTTTTTCCCCAAGTTTTGGCCAAAAAACTTTTCAAGCAAGCGAGAGAAAGAGAGAAAAAGAATGATAAAAATTTACTGCTGCCAGCGGATGAAAAAATAAAGGTTAAAATGATAATTCTCCTTTCTTTTGGTTTCTTTACAAAATGACTGCTGAAGTTAAAATATACTGCTGTTTCGACGATTACATTTGGCACGGAAAGAAGACTTGGCGAGATCGGAACACTAAAGTGCAAAATTCACAAAAAAACTATCCAATTCAACAGCGGCAGGAATATAACAAAATTTCACAACTCTAGAACTTATGAAGAAGCGACTGCTCAAACACTACAAGAAGGACTACCCAATTCAGACAGAGAAGTGATGGTTAAATTAACTTTTATAACCATAAATTGATGTTTAGACACTATTTTGAGAATACTGAAATACTAGTATATTTACATTTTCAAAGCCAGACAATTTAAAATGAACTATAGAGCACGTGACTTGATACGGTTCAATCAATAGATTTAGCAACACATATTTCATGACTGTTTTAATACACGAATAAAATCACGCGAAAATCAGCGTTTATTTTTAACAAAAGCGTTTGAAATGTAAGTTTCTCGTGAAACTTAGAAGATTAATATTTTTTAAACAATAACTTATACTCTAACGTATTTTTTATTTTATAGCTTGTAGTCGCAAAGGATCTCTACCAGGATAGTATCATGTTCACACATGCTAATAATCAACTTCAGATTTCTGCAGTGCATTAGTATAGTTTAAATGACGATTGTATTGAAATTGGCAAGGCGAAAAAGTGAGATGGTAGACAGAGCAGCGTAATAGGGGAGAAAAGTAATTTCGGATGGGTTTTAATTATAATAAAAACGAGTTATAAAAGTCTTTTAAGCAATGATGAAATTAATTTTTATGAACACAAACAGAATTTTAGATGCTATTTTGAGGATATTGAAACAATAATCTGTTTATATTTTGAATTCACATTAAAACAAATCCTTTCACGAATTTCAATTTATCACTTGTGAACATACTTTGCTGGACAAATACCCATAGAAGTATAACAATGTTCAATAACCCAAGAAATTTATGAATTTATTCAGTTGAATTAATTATTTATTTATGAACTTAATTTAATAGCAGCAGGAATATAACAAAATTGAATAATCTCTTGAACTTAGAGAAGAAGCAATTATTCAAATACTACAAGAAGCACAACCCAATTCAGACAGAGATGTCTGTTAAGTGATAAGAAAGTAACTTTTCTAAATAGAAAATAACTCTTAAACACTATTTGAGGATATTTAAATAATAATTTGTTTATAGTTTGAAACTTATAATTCAAAATGATCGACAGAGATCTTGACTTAATATGGTTTAATCGTTAGATTTAGCAACACATATTTCATGCGAGTTTTAAATTAAAATTACGTGTAAATCAACATTTATTTTAAATAACCTTTTTTGAAATGGAAGCCTCTCGTATTGCATGATTAGATGAACCTGCTTTAAATGATAATTTATGCTCTTACTTAATTTTCATTCTAGATTCAATTTTTTTGGAGACATCTTCTAACTCCTCCATACATGTCAAAGACATGTTCATACACGATAAAAAAAAACTCTAAAAACAGTGCCATTTGGTTAAATGGCACAATTTTTTTCACTTGCTCGTAATTTTTTATTTCGCGACATTACTTTGTTTATGAAAATAAACAGCAGAGCAGGCTACTCGATATAGTTCAATCATTAGATTTAGCAACCCATATTTCAAGTAAGTTTTAAAGTAAATTCATGTGTAAATCACCATTTATTTTTAATAAACGTTTTTGAAATGAAAGTTACTCTCACTGAGTGAAAAGAGTAATCTTATTAAAATAATAATTTATGCTCTTACTTAATTCAATTCCTTCTATTAGCTCCCACTCTCCCTATATATATCTTGTTCAAATTTTCAATCGTTAATGAAACACTTTTTATTCATCCACTCGAGTTCAAATACATTTTTTTGAACTTGTGGTGGATGACACTGAATGTTAATATAGTTTTTTTCCATATAAATTCAATAATTAAATTAAATTAATTAATAAGAATTTTTTTTTAGATTTAAGTTGCATGTATCTACCAATAGATGGTGCCATGTGTAAGAGGAAAATCTCAACTTAAAAAGTAGGAATTGATTTTAATTTTTTTTTTTTATATTACTTGTTTTTTTTTCTAGATTCAATTTTTGGAGATATCTCGAACCTTTCCATATAAGGAAAAGGCATGTTCAAACATGATAAAAAAAACTCTCTAAAAACTGCCATTTCTCTAAATGGTGCAATTTTTTCAGTTGCTCGTAATTTTTTATTTGGCGACTTTACTTTGTTTATAGTAGAAGGTTAATGGAGCTCATTTGTCTCAATCGATAGATTTAAGTACAGAAACTGCACTAAGTGATTTTAGGTCCTTCCTGAGTTCTAGGTATTTTCAAGCAAGCAAGAGAGAGAGAAAGAGAATGGTAAAAATTTACTGCTGCCAGAAGATGAAAAGTAAAGGTTAAAAAGAAAGAAGAAAAAGGAGTAATTTTCCTTTCTTTTCGTTTCTTTACCTTCAATTTGCAAATCGATTTTGTCCAAATGACGATGAAATACGACTTCAACTCCTTCTTTCTTAGCAATTATTCATTTGGGGTGGAACAGTTCTTCAAATCGAATATTCGAGATTAAAAAATTTTCGAAAATTAAAAGGAAATACTATCGAATACCTTTTCTATTTAAATAAGAACATTCATCATACAAAATTTATTAAAAGAAATTTTCAGATTGCATTGAAAGGTTCAGCAAGGAATGATAAGAAATAGAAAAATTCCAGAAGTACAAAGAAAATAGTTCGATCAGAATTTTGTAATTTATTCGAATTTAAAAAAGATTCTGTGCTTTTTGATTCCAAATAAATGTAATATTTTTTTCTTTTAAAAGTTTTGTTTTTCGAAAAGTATTAATTGGAATTGCGGAATTGAAATTCAGAATGTTCCTTGATATTTTAACACTCTGTCTAAAACTGCCTCAAGAAGAGGGCCACTTTCAGGTTTATGGGAACACTTTAATTTTTATTTATAAGCAATATATATATATATATATATATATATATGAGTTCATTGTGACAAGTGGTACTTTTTTTTACAGCATTATGAAAGTGGGACATTAATTATATAATAATATATATAAAGTATGGTGATTATAATTGAAGTCATGAAAATAAAGTATGACTTAATATTGTTCAAAGGTTGATTGCAATGTTTCAGGTATTTCAATAATTTTTCAAACAACTTTCTTCTTTGAAATTATGAAAATAAAGTATGATTTGATATTGCTTAAAAGTTGATTATATTGTATATATACATATATATATATATATCATGTGCAAGCATGATTTTTCCTGGCTAGAGGTTCCTGGCGTTTCAAGAAAGTGAAGTTATAAAACAAAAAATAAGTAAAAATATAAGCTTTTATTTAAAACAGATGATTTTCCTAGCTTAACACGAAAAACATTCATTTCAAATACTTTTATTTAAAATAAACGTCGATTTTCACGTGATTCTAATTATGTGTCTTTAAAACTGTCTTATGTGTTGCTAAAAATAACAATTGATCATATCAAATCACTTGCTCTGTAGTTCATTTTTGAATTGTATGGTTTTCAATATATAAACATATTATTGATCAATATATAGTTTTCAATATATAAACATATTATTGATCAATATATAGTTTTCAATATATAACTCTAGTCTTTAGATTTTTGATCAATATATATAGCTTTCAATATATGAACAGATCTTTCAAATCATGAAAATAAAGTTTTGATTTGATATTACTGAAGACTGATTTCGTATTTTCTAGGATTTAAATAGTTTTTCAAACAACTTTCTTCTTTGAAATCATGAAAATAAACTATGTTTTGTTATTGCTCATTGGTTGATTACGGTTTTTCTAAGATTACAATAGTTCTTCAAACAACTTTGTTTGAAATTATGAAAATAAAGAATGTATATGTATCGTTTCCCCCTTCTTCAAGTATCTTCAGTTAAAATTTGAACTCATTGTGACAAGTGGTTTTTCCGCATTTGAATGTGGGACTTTATAATTATAATCACCCTGCATAATTGAAAATATAACAATAACTTTTTTATATAACTGAACTTCAATAAAATGCTAGTAAAAAGAGTATTGAAGGAGACTAAGCAATAAAAAACAATTAATTATATTTCTTTCGATAGTTAATTAACCGACAAACATAATTTCTCAGTATTGAGTGAGAGAATATGAATATGTGTCATGTACATAAAAAACAATATTTAATAATTAATTTTTCCATTACAATAAACGCTAACATTCCTATAGAACAATTCCTTATTTATGCACTGGTGAAACACAAACGAATGATTATTTTACCGAAAATTGTTTTATCCTTTTCACCAGACAACAATTTAACTAAATTAAATCCTTCACATCAAATTCAATCCACTATTGTTTGCATATTTTAATTGTTTATCGAAACCAGTTGTTGTGAAAGAATTATTTATGTTTTTATGCACTTGTAATCATTGCTCGATAATGCTTATCAATGAGCGGAATGGTAATTAATGCCCTTTGTAACCAAGTAACGCTCTCAATAATGCTTGCATTTCTAGATAGATAAACAATAAGCCGGTATTACACGCTTTGGTATGTTGCTTTATAATTGATTAGGGCGCATTGCTTTGTAACCTGTGAATGTATATTTGATTTGTTTCACGTGAAGTTAATTAAATTTGTGACTTGGGAGGTTATTTATTAGATTAGTTTATTCTGTAAGAAGTTAAAGCCTTTAAAATTAAATTTTTATTTCTTTTGTATTGTTAAGAGATTTAATTTGAAGTTATGTGATATTTTATTGCTTAAGTGAATATTTAGATTACAAAATGTTTTGACTAAAAGTGTGTCTACAATGTGTAAGAGTTAAATATTTGAAATGTCATTTATTTTTAGTTGAATTTATTTTAAATATTTGCCTAAAATATTATAGAATAAGGTTCGTTATTTACAGAATTTAAGAAGAAACATGGGGAAAATGTAAATAGTGTGTTTAGTTTAATGGAACAGTTAATGTAAAATTGTAATTTTTTCATTCATTAAAAATTTATTAGTTTTGATATATACATTTTATCACATTCTATTTTGATTATAAAAGGTATAAAACTTACATATCTACAAAAGTTTTGTATAAATATTGTTTAATTTACACAAATCCTTCCTAGTAAATGTAAATTTAAGAAATAGCTGATGCTATTAATTAAATATTATCGTTTGAAATAATCGTTTTAATAATTAATTCAAAAATTATTTTTTAAACGATTTATAATTTTTATTTAATTATTATTTAATTGACAATTAAACAGTTTAAATTAATTTAAATGATAATTTATCAATTAAATAATTTAATTAATAATTATCGTTTAATTGAAAGTTACCGTTTAAACATATTTAAAACGAATAATTATTGATTAATAGATAGTTATCGATTAAAAAAATTAATAATATAATTTGCAAGTTATCACTCTATTAATTATTATATACCCTTAAAAGTATAATGTGTCATTATTCTATTTTTTAATGTATATTTAAAAAAAAATTATTATAGTTTAATTGATAGTTATCGATTAATATGTTAATTAATAATTTAATTGAAAATTTATCATATTAATTTATCATTATCTAATTATCATTAATTATATATTAATTTATCATTAGTTTATTGGAAATTTATCATTCTTTTAATCATATAATAAAATTTATCATTATATTTTAATTAATATCATTTTGTTACATTTTCATAGATATAATATAAATAATATATAAATACAAACGATTTATAATTAATATTTTTATATAATTTAATTGATAGTTCATCAATTATATAATTTTATCAATAATTAACATTTAATCATATTTAAAAAATTATAGTTATCGGTTAACATAATTAATAATTTAATTTGTAATTTATCATTATATTAATCATTACCTATTTATCATTAAATATTTATCATTGTATAATATAATTTAACATTGTTATCGTTTAATCATATTTAAAAAATAATTATAGTTATCGATCAATATATTAATTAATAATTTAATTGGTAATTTATCATTATATTAATCCTTATATAATTTACTTTAACATTATTAGCTATCGATTAATCATATTTTAAAAAAATAATTATAATTTAACTGATATTTAACGATTAATATAGTTAATAGTTTAATTGGTAATTTATTATTATATCAATAATTATGTAATTATCTTAACATAATATAATTTGATTATATTTTAATGAATAATTATCATTTTGTCATATTTTTATAAATAGTTTATCGAGTTAATAATTAATCGGTAGAAAAATAATTTAAAATTGCTGATATCATTTAACATTCAAAAACTTTTTTAAAAAAAATAACCAGAATAATAACTATAATTTATTTTTAAATGCTAAGTATTAGATGTGTAGAATTTATTATTCACATAAAAATATTTTCTCAGCATAAAAATATTTTCTTCCAGATAAATATAAGAGTCGACAGAGAGTACCTAAATGTAAGAAGTCTCCCTCTACCTTGAAGTGCTTATCATTTGCAATTACATACTATACTTCCTCCGAAACCTTTTAATGGAGGGTTTTTTGTATACGAAGTTCGAAACCTCTAAGAATTTTAATAGCTCGTTATATTCTTTCTAAGATTTGCGGCAAGTTCATTAAAAAATGATTATCAAACATTCACCATAACAGCATGGAGTATTTTGGTCAGACTTAAACATAAATATAAGAGTATATCATATTTATGTTTAAGTCTGATCCACGCTGTTATGGTGACTATATGTGGTCTTATATGTGACGGAACTAACATACCGAATTTTAATGAAGGTAATATTGGTGGTTTTCTTTAAAAAATAAATAAACCTGTTGCTCATGCAATTTAGAATAAAAATACTTTACATGTACTCCATGAAATAAAATTAATACATAAAATATTTTATGAGGGAATAGTTTTCCCTGGGGTCTGATTGCCAAGTGACTAGAGTTCTGGCGCTCGGTGCCACAGGTTTCGTGTCCGAGTCTCGAGGCTGCTCTGGATATTTGTAGTGGTTCAGAAATCACTTTAAATCACAGATCTGGTCTAATGTGACTGTACTATGTTGGACAACCTACCACGTAAAAAGGAAAAAGCTCATGTTTTAAAAATCGGCCAGTAAGAAGATGGCCTTTCCCCCTCCCCGAGGGTGGCACTTCCTGGCCTACAGAACTATTGTTCCTTTTCCTTCCATAGACATTTCTTTAAACTAATACTAAATACCCTTTCTATTAACAAATATATACCATCAATGAATTAATTCAATTACTACTAATGCATAATACTAATAAATTAAACACTAGCTATATAAATTAAACAGTTAATAAAAATAATGCTAATGAGCCAAACAAAATATTATTAATTAATTAAAATTGAAAAATTGACAATGAGAAAACCCATTGTCTCAAACCTGATGGCACTTGTGCCACCACTGTAAACACTCCTTGAAGAGTATCTGCTAAGTTCAAACCCTTTCATCCTTTACTTGAAACCAACGGACAGACCCTTCTGCCGTACATAACTATCTTGCCCATTCCCGATTTTGATTCGAAAAATTTCAGTCTGATATCTATCATATCATACATTGCACACAGATTCCATTTTACAGCAACCGAATGCACTCTTTTCTAGAATATTCTGAACTGCATAAACTAGTACTCACCGACCACTGATACGTAGGTTGCTCCAGAGGCCATCTGACCTTCGCTATTCTTCACCGAGCAGCTGTATTCGCCTCGGTCCGCAGATCTTTGCACTCCCTGTATAGTGAGTGTTCCCTCCGTGGTTCACCTTCTGCCGATGGTTTAGCGGCAGAAGAACTCCATCTGAAAAAATAAAAACAAATCGAAATGAGATGCTATTTGCATGATTTAATATTATTATATTGTGTTATCTATATTGACTTATTAATTTTTACAAGTGAACATTTGCTCCTTAAGCAATTTTATGGAGGTTACTCATACAATGTCAAGATAAGACGTTGTTCACTCGTAATAATAATTATGATTCATCACCAGATAATTATTAGTTTTTGAATAAAGGTTTTCATTCATAAAATTGCTGTTCAGATGACAAAGTAAATTTAATTTTTGTATATTAGATGAAAGCTGAGTGACTAGCGCTTTGGCCCGATGCCACAGATTTCAGGTTCGAGTCGTGGCCATGGATGTTTGTAGTGGTTGGGAATCCACTTTAAACCGTAAGTTCCGATCTAATAAGATTGTAGTGTTGGGAGTAAGGCTGACAACCGTAACCATAAAAATAAAAACATCTCCTGTCCAGAAATGCCAGTTGGCAGACGAACTTTGCTCACCTTGGGGCTATTGCACCACTGATGCTGATGATTAGAGTGATAATATTTCATCTCATAAGAAACGCATCAATTCCTTTTTTTTTATTTTGTCAGTGAGACATTTTGATGAATGATACAAGGCTCAAGTTAAATTTATTTTACGTTTACGTGCAATTAAAGCAATGGAAGGATTTTCCTTTTCTTCTCCTTCATTGGCGCAACAGCTCCATGGTGAGCCAAGACCGTCTGCTTACTGGTAGATTTGAGACGGGAGATGTTTTCTTTTGAAGGGGTAAGGTTGCCACCCCCAACCCTCAACAGTCATATTAGACCGGAACCTGTGATTTAAAGGGGATTTCGAATCACTACAAAAACCACGGCATCGCCGGGACAGGAACCCGAAACCTGTCGCGTCACTCGGCCAACAAGCCCCGATTTTAATTTTTGACAAAATTTTAAAAAATCTGTTCAAACACTTGAAATAACTCTAAATTCATTTAACTTCACAAATTGTCCGAACATCATTGGAAAAAAAAAAAAAAACTTTTATAACGAATCATGTATAGAATATAATAATTCTTTTTCCAATAAAAAGTAAAAAAAAAATATATATCCAAATGAAAAATAGTATTTATATAACATGTTTCACTAAAATACACAGGATCGCCGAGAAAAAGTTATCCGTGATTTAAAAATTAAATCAGGAATAATTAAATCAGGAGTTGGATTTTTTTATGCAAAAATCATTGAAAGAACCCGCACATTTGAGAGAAATATTACGTTTAATATGAATTTCAATCGATGGCAGGCTTCTCAATAAATATATTAAGAGTTACAGACTGCCTTTCACGTCTTATTTGAATGGGGCTGAAATAAATCTTTGAAATCTTGAAATCTTAAAATCAAAATCGAAATATCAAGAATCTCTTATGTGTTTCTCTTCAATTTCATTCTGATGATATGTCGAGCGCATATTGGATATTCATCATAAAACCTTTCGCTTACATCATCAGAAACATATCACCAGAAAGTTTAATGATGCATCCAGATATAGTCTAACATATTGAATGAGCATTCGTTTGCTTGCTAGCAATTCGATAGGATAGGTCATAGAAACCTTGTAGATATGAAAAACGGGATTATTTAATGAGGTGAAATCCGGGATATAGTTTTTTGCATAACGTTTTTTTTATCGTCCGATATTTTTTCTTTAGTGCGTATGTTCATAGGAATAGTTCAGAGTGAAGTCATCTTAGATAAGCATGCGCAATAGGTACAATGTTTCTTATGAGCATAACGGACGATAGGAAGAAAAATATCGGACGATAAAAAAACGTTATGCAACAAGTCTCTATTAAAGGTGAAATAACAGACTATTAAAGGTGAAATAACGGAATATTAATGGAACTTTCTATCAAATAACCTTGTTTTGGAGCCGTATAGAAAATGCTTGAAGACATGTAAAAAGTTCTATTACAATATTTTGATCTATTGATAGTAATGAAATAAAAGGGTCCTAATGGTCGAGTGGTTAGTGACTCGGCGCCACAGGTTTCGGGTTCGAGTCCCAGTGATGCCATGGATGTTTGCAGTGCTTAGAAACCACTTTAAACAGTAGGTCCCAATGACAGGGCTGGACGTAGGGCTGACAACCCTACCTTGTGAAAAGAAAAAAACATCTCCTATCTCAGAATCTGCCAGTAGGTAGACTGGCTGGCTCATGGGGACTGTTGCGTCAGTGAAGAAGAAGAAGTTGTAGAAAAATGAAACAAAAACATCTTTTACCATCCGACATTCTAAGGGAAAAACCCAACATATTAAGAAGGCGTTATCCTAAAATTGACAGATGTGAATTAAAATTTAGGAGAATCTTTTCTTCAGGTTTATACTATTGGTCTATAGTGAATCAATCAATAAGGAATTCAATAAGTCCATTTCTGGGCATTTTTCAATCTACGAGCAATTATCGTAAACATTTTGCTTATTATAAGAATTTTCATTTTTAAAACCATTGAAACCATTTTTTGTATTTTTGTGAAATATAGACATATATGGTTTTTTTTAATACTCATTGATTAATTAAAAATTAAACGAAAAAATTTTTTTATTTACATGCACGAATGAAAAGGATAGTAAAATATATACTTCAGTTTTCATAAATCATATAAAAATAATCTATAAAATTAAGTATCATTTCAAATTGATCCATTTCAGTAATATAATCATTTGCCTTTAATTTTTTGAATTAAAAAATGCAGGTAAACTATTTATGCAAAATTTATATCAAAATGAAAATAATAATAATAATAATAAAATAAGTAAAAAAAAAAATATTTATCTGGTAAAATTTCAAAAAAACGTAGTATATATTTTTTAAAAATTTCGACATGAATATATTTAACACGTTTATAATATAATGATACGCATAAATTCATACACTGTCTATATGAATGTACGAATGAATATAAAAAATATAATAAGCACTTGGTTGTATTTTATACTGATATTATTATCAAAATATGAATTATGATTAAGCTAACGCTTTAATCGATTTAAAAAATTTACTTTAATTCAAACTCAAAAGTATTTTTTATTTAATTTTAATCAGCGTCGTTTTGTAAGATTTCAAATTATTTTGTTTGAACTATACAATAATTAATGTTGAAATGTTTATTTTTAATGAGTGTTTTTATTCACAATGAATATTATCTTTAACGTCTGAAAAAAACAAACTGTAATTAGTATTTCAAGAAAGAAATGAAATACATCAATTTATTTAAATAACAATTTTTAAAAAAAAAATTCAAAACCCTTAATTAACACATAATTAAAATCGACAAATGTTTCCGCTAGTTTTGATTAATTTATTTCTTTTCACTTTTCGTTAACCTTTAATGGCATCCAAAAATCAAGAAAATAGTTTTCGTCACAAATCACTGCGGCATTAAAGCATATTTTTGTTCCAATAAAAGTAAAAAGAATTTTTCTTATTTAATACATAAAATATTCTTTCCCATTTTCGAATAACATCTTAGATGTAAAAACTTATTCTCTTAAAGTTTAATTTGAAAAGCAATCTAATTAAAGTGATTTACTCGCATTAAAGTAAAAAAGAATCAAGCAAACACGTCATATTCCTTCCTGCAGCACCAAACGATTTATAGGAAAACACAAAACGAAATCATTAGAGAAATCGTCTGCTGCTTAATAGAAACATTAAAGTAAATTATCAATAATGAATTCGGAATTAAAAAAAAAAAAAGGAATTGAAGTGAAGTGGATGAGTATTTGGAATTCCTTTTCGAAAAGGAGTTTTTTATTTTGATTTGCATTTTAAAAATAAAGTGAAATGAATTGCCATTAACCTTTTTGATTAAAAGAAAATAGAAATGTTTTCTGTGTATATACATAAATTTATTCATTAGAAAATTATCCAGGGTCTCAAGTTAAGATTTCGTTCGTTAGAAAACATGGTATTTCACTTACAATGCGGAAGGTTTTTAAATAAACCTCATAGGGGTTTACAAAATGAGAACATGATCAAAGAAAATGTAATGAAATGAAATTAAATAAAGTTTTATGTGCTTTTTGAACAATTGCTTTTATAATATAAAATTTGAAAAAAGACAATGTAATGTTCTACAATAACAAAAGTAACTAAACGAAACTTTCATCTTTTAATCGGGCCCTCTACTATTCATGGAATTTGAATTAATTCGTTTGTTGTTATCATTAAACAACATTATCATTAGAAAAAAAGTTAAGTTGAACAATTTCATCAATTAATTTAACTAGACAAAAATATAGTTTTTTTTAATATTGATAAAATGATTGGTTCAATATTTTTGAGCGTAGTTAAACATAACTGTAAGTTAAACTTAATAGTAGATAAACTTAAAACTTATGCGGTAAAAATCGTAGTTAAACTTAACTGTTTAAAATAATCAATGTTCATTTATCTGATGGGTAATACAAAAATCATCGTAATGTTAATAAAATATGCAAAAGAAGACTAAGAGTTTAACAAGACAAACATTCAGTTTTCACACTATATTAATAATATAAGAGATACTGAAAATTTGTCATGATAGTTAATAAATATTATTGATTAATTAATTAGTAAATTAAATAATTAAGTTTCTTTTATTTATACTTCAAATTTTTTTTTTAATCTTAATGATCATATAAATGTATAGATGGAATAGTATAAATATTATAAAATTGTATAGTATAGTAGATATTGACACAAAATAATAATATAAGAAAGACTGAGAAGTCCTTATACTTAAAAAAATAATATTTAATTAATTATTAATAAAAAAAAAATAATTTTCATTTAATTATAGTTTTAAAAAAAAAAATTTTAATCTTAAAGATCATATAAATATATAGATGGAAGAGTACAGAAAGTATAAAATAATCGATGTTAATTTATTTAATGGGTAATATAAAATCACAGTAATATTAATAACATATACAAAAGAAGGCAACGAGTTTAAGAAAACAAAGATTCTGTTTAACACACATTAGTAATATAAGAGAGATTGAAAACCTTTCATCATAGTTAATAAATATTATTTAATTATTAGTAAATTAAATAATTAATATTTCTTTATTTATAATTAAAAAAATAATCTTAAATATCATATAAAAATATAGATGGAATAGTATAAAATAATCTATGTTCAGCTATCTGATGGGAAATAAAAAATCACTGTAATATTAATAAAATATATAAAAGAAGGCAAAGAGTTTAACAAGACAAAGATTCAGTTTTCACCCTCTAGTAATAATATAAGAGATATTGAAAACTTGTCAATATAGTTAATAAATATTATTTAATTAGTTATTAATAATTTAAATAATTAATTTTTATTTATTTATATTTTTAAAAGAAAATTTTAATCTTAAAGATCATATAAAAGTATATTCGGCAATATATTTAGTTAGTGAGAAGTAAAAATAATGCATATTGATATATCATAAATGAAAATATTTAATTATTGTTTATTAATACAATGGAAAAATAAAGAACAAAGTCAATTTAATTATTTTTTAATCCGATCTGTTATTTTGGGAACGAATGAGTTGAGAGATGATTTTATATCTGCAGTTAATTAAATAACTTATATTAATAAAATTAAAAGAATCCCAACATAGAAAACAATTTTCATGGGTTAATAATACATTATAGTAAATTAAAGGAAACTTTCATCTCCATTTATTTACATATTTTCTTAAAAATTTTAATCTAATAAGATCATATAAAAGATTATTCAACAACATATTTAGTTCACAAATAATGTTGTGCATATTAATAAACTGCATCGAATTAAAATACTTAATTAGTGATTGTCAGCATAATAAAATTATAGAGATATGATTAGTTTATTTTTTGTATAAGATAGCTTATCTCAAATTGTGGGAGACCCTGCAGACTAAAAGACAGACTTAAAAAAAGAGACTAAAAGACTACCTATTGTCTGCAATTATAAAAACTAATACTAGTGAAATTAAATAAAAATATTTTCCTTCCAAATTAATAGTTTTCTAATTCATTAGACTGATTCATTGGAATCAACAATGAAAAGTGAGAGGTTTTAGAAATTGGAAACTTTTAGAATTTTGAAAGAAAAATGAATAATTTTAAAAATAATTGGGAAGTATTTCAAACGGGGGGAAAATTATAGGGGCTATATATTAATTAAATATTCTCTTCTAAAAGAGTCTTTTTGTAAGTCCTAGGTATCAAGGATCTGAAGTAAAATGGAAAAGGCTTAAAAAATGGAAATTTTTAGAATTTTGATAGAAAAACGGACTGCCTTTTTAAAAATTGGGAAATATTTCAGAGTGTGGAATATTATAAATGATTGAATATATATATGAAGAATTACAATTTCCTTAAATATTTTCCTTATAGAGTAGTAATTTTTGTAATTAATAGGCATGATTGGTTGAAGCAATAATAAAAAGTTTTAAAAAATGAAATTTTTAGAATTTTGAAAGAAAAAAGTTTTCAAAAAAAAGAAATATTTTAGGGTTGAAATTTTGAACTACAATTTCATAAATATTTTTTAAAAGTGTTTTTGTAAGTCGTAGGTATGACTGATTTAAAAAAAGTTAAGAAAGGAAATAGAATTTTTCAGTTTTCAAAAAAGAAATAGAAAAAAAAATTATAGAGGGTTGAATGCATATTTAAAGAACTACAATTCCATAAATATTTTTTAAAGTAGTGTTTTTGTAAGTCGTAGGTATGACTGATTGGAAGCAATAATGAAAAGTTAAGAAAGGAAATTTTTAGAATTTTGAAAGGAAAATGGCTTGTCTTAGAAATAATTAAAAATTAGTTCAGAAGGTAAAATGTTATGAAGCGTTGAGTTCATAATGTAGAATACAATTTCATAAAATGTTTTCTTTTTTAAAATAGGGGTTTTATAAATCATAAGTACCATTGATTAGAAATAAAAGGGAAAAGATTAGAAAATGGAAATTTTCAGAATATCGTAAAAAAAAAAAAAAAATAATGGTTTGCCTTCAAAATATTTTAAAAATATTTTAGACGGTGGTAAATGTATTGAGAAGTACAGAATAAATAAAAAATAATTGTAGATAAAGAACATCGATAAGAACGATTTCATCAAATATTTTTCTTTAAAACTAGCCTCGTTTTAAATCGTTGAATCCACTTTAAATAGTATTTATTTGTAAAAAATCATATTGTTACTTATGAGCTTTTTGTCGGATCACCTATTGCTTAACTTTGTAATTGCTGAGCTTCGTAAGTTTCTTTCAGATGTTTAACTTTGTAATTGCTGAACTTAATAAATTGCTTCCAATTGCTTAACTTTGTTTAAATGTTCCAAATCACAAAAAACGATCAAGAGAGGTGGGGAGGGATAATCTTTTTTCCTTGCCATGAAGAGGGTGGAGTGAAATAGGTTACGTATTTAGTACAACACCTTTTTCTATACATGTTGATAAATTACACTAAATGAAAACATTTTATTGTAATTGATGAGCAGGGTCATATTATAAAGATAACGCTATCTTTTATGCAAATTCCATCTTAAGTAAAGTTAATATGAACGAATGTGAAGTCATCAGATTATGCACGCAAACTCTAAAAAAGTATGATGGGCAACTTACGGTGGGTATAGAAAGGTGAAAGAACGGTGGGTTTTTGAAGTTGTTGAACCCAATTTAAATAGTATTTATATGCATGTATTTGTAAAATTATATTATTACTTACATTATATTTATCACCTTTTGTCGGCCTCACCTATTGCTTTATATTTGTTAGTGCTGAAGTTTATAAATTGCTTCCAATTATTTAATTTCGTAATTGCTGAATTTAATAAATTGCTTCCAATCGCTTAACTTTGTAATTGATGAACTTAATAAATTGCTTTCAATTTCCTAACTTTGTTTAAATGTTCCTAATCATAAAAACCACCAATGGAGGTAGTGAGGGATAAAATTTTTTTCCCTTGAAAAGCAGGGAGTGTTGTGTAATAAGTTATGTATTTAGTATATCTTTTTTCTGTGCATTTTCAAGTTGATAAATTACACTGAATGATTAAAAAAATTGATGAGCAGGGTCATATTATAAAAAGATAACGCTATCTTTTATGCAAACCACATCTTAAAGCTAATATTAACGAATGTGCAGTCAATGGATTATGCACGCAAACCTTAAAAAAATAATGGTGGGCAACTAAATAATTTAAAATCGCAGTTTGAAAATAAAGTAGTCGTTGGATTATGAGAATTCCTGATTAAAACTATTTTTTCAGATAAAATCTCCATTTAGTAAATGGCCGATGCCGGGGCCGTTTGTAACTGTAAGTAATACACGTTGAAAAAGATGGGAAATTGTTTCCTCTATAATGGCAGACTTGGTCTGAACGAGATTTTAGTAATGGGCTTTTAAAAGAGAAGAGCGATTTGTGATAAAAAAAATTGACATTATAAGATAAAATATTAAATTGAAAATCGATGCAAACATGAACGTCTGGGTAATATTATTTTTTTCTAAAAATAGAATAGAATTTATGTGGAATATTGACGTGATGGTAGCCTCACGCTTTTATTTAAGTAATAAATGTAACGAGTTAGGCAGGTAGGATCATTAAAAACATTGTATTTGTTTCTGTTTAAATATATATTTATATATTTATTAAATTCCTTAAATTGCCCACATGGGCGTTAAAGTAATTTTCCCATTCCAAAGTAAAATTGAAAAATGTTTAAATTACTTTCTACTTAATGAAGCATTTAAATATCGGAAAAACGTGATCATTCCAACACGTTAATGTAATGATCTCTAAATTTAATACTACATGGAATCACGGAATTTTTTGTGGACATGATGTGTGATTTAAGTAAGAAAAGAATCAAGTAATTATGTATGCAGCCAATCGTTATATTTTACTTCTTTAACTGAAAATATAAAGAGATGCTATCGTTTAAGAACCAAACGTTTCACAGTGTCATATGCGTTTTTGTAAAAATAAAAATATTTATTCTGCAAATTTTAGATACATCTAATATTTAATAATTTTTTTAAAATAAGAAAGACAAAAAATTGAAATGCTAAATTTTTTAATATTTATACTGCTATATATTAATAAAACTGAAGTTCATAGAATAAAGAACTTTTATGCAAATTTTTATAACTCTAGAGTCATAAAATTTTTATTAATCTTGTGTGAAAAACAGAAACTGAGAAAATCACTTTAAAGATTAAAATCATATTAATTAGTTATTTTTTGACATTTACATTTCAGTTTACTGCAGTCGAAATTTTAGTGTGGTTTAAATGCAGTATGTTTTAAAATACTTTTAACATTCTAAAATATTTTGGAAAATTATTTTTTAAAAATTGTCTTTTGAAGGTTACAAGCTACTATGTCTCCTTAATGGCAAAACCTTTATTCGAGCTTTGTCAATGGGATTTTCTAAGTGCAGTTATTAACAATTTATATATTTGTTTTCACGCTTGTAATTGCTTTTAGCATTTTGTGTATGTCAGGTGTAACCCTGCTTCCTCCTACGCACTGCAAAAGTGGTCCAGTGGCATTGAGGAAAAATAGTCAGTTGGTCTCGAGACTCTCATCTGAGCGCAACTCACTTCTGCTCAGAAACCTTTTGTTTATAGCATCTCATCTCAAGAGGAAAAATATTTAACCTAACCCTGCGTAATAGTTTGCCTACAGATTCTCACCCGCAGAGGAAGTATATTTTTGCCCCCTTCGCTTACCTGAGTATCTTATTTCGACTTAGAAGTGGAATCCTTCGAAGAATTTGTAATTATATGGCTTTAAATGTGTTACATATTGTATCTCATTAATTGCATGCGTGTAGTGTTTGTGCGTGCGTCAATAAATTTGTGAGTTTTCAGATCTGTATCTCAAATCTCAAACCCAACTATAACCAGTTACAATCTGGTTGCCTAACTTGCACACTGCACAAGTAGATATTTCACTTTTACTGTACTAACATGGCAACACTATAAAATGGTTGAGTGACTAAATTGTTGAAAGTTCCGTCATACTTTTTATGTACTATTTTAAACCAATTTAACCATCTACAAAACGTATGATTAATAAAATTAGTAAATAAAAATCTTGATTAAATAGTACCGAAAAACGTCTTGGAAAGCACTTTATCCATTATAAAATTTCATGTCATTGCACTTATTTATTATTTTAAAATGTTGCCTTTAAGTAATTTGATGATATAGAATTATTCTTTTTCATAAGTAGCATTACATTAGAATTGGAATAAAGCCAACTAAAAATGTTTTTTTAAATTGATGAGGACAAAAAAAAAATCCCAATTATGTACACGTTGCATAAAACTTAATAAGCGGAAAATATGCATTATTTCTTCATGACAATTTAAAAAATAAAGAAATTTTGCTGCTATAACTATAATTATATCACCCGAAATCTAAATATTTTTAAACAAAATCTAATATATTTTTTTATAAATAAATATATTAGATTTAAAAAATATATTAGGCAAATAAAATATCAGATTTATTAATATATTAAGCAAATAAAAAACTAAATATAAAAAAAAAAAAAGCAGACGATTTTTTTAAAAAATGTTTTTGAAAGCAAAATTTTAAGGTTACAATTTTTAATTTCTTAAAAACTATTTAATTGAAATTGATTTGAATTTCGTGAATCAAATATAAATGATAAACTAAAAAAATTATTTTTGATGTTTTCTTGGATTTCTTAGCTTCTGTCTTTGATTTGACTTCTCTAATCTTTGGGTATTAATTACTTTAGGTATTAATATTTATTTTTAGGTAATTATGTAATAATTTTTTTTTATACAAAATAAAATTCCCCAACTTTTTAAATTCACGCGTTTAACATGCTAATACATCTAAATGATGATGAAATAATAAAATGAAAATAAATAAAAATGAGTAAAATAAATAATAAAATGAATATGAATATGTAATTTTATTGAATATGTAATTTTTATAAACAATTCTATATGTTGTTATCAAAATTTTCAGAAGAAATATTTTAAGTTTACAATTTTTATTTAATTAAATATGAATTAATTGACATTGAAATGAATTTCGGGAATCAAATACAAATGATAAACTAAAAAAAAATTCTTATTGACGAATTCTTGAATTTCTTGGCTTCTTTCTTTGATTCGACTTCTCTAATCTTTAATAATCAATAAAAATTACATATTCAATAATATTTTAAACATGAATTACATTTTAAAGATGCGTTAACATATTAAACTCAATTAAAAATGGAAAGGAATTTTATTTTGTATAAAATTATTGCATAATCATAAATACCTAAAGATTAATATTAATACCTAACGTAATTAACATATAACAAATTAATAATAAATTGATTCTATATACAGCTGTTTATTTATGTTGTTGCGAAATTTCAATAAATATGGAAATATTTGCGTGCAATAAGTAACAGCTGTAATGAATCACAGCATAAAGAAACAGCTGTATATAGAAAAAAATTTATATTAATTTATTATATGTTAATTACTTTAGTCATTAATATTAATCTTTAGGTATTTTTAATTATGCAATAAATTTTATATAAAATAAAATTCATCTCCTTTTTTAGTTGAATTTAACATGTTAGCGCATCTTTAAAATGTAATTCATGTTCAAAATATTACTGAATATGTAATTTCTATCAATAAGTCTATATTTTGTTGATTAGTTAAAAATTTTCAATTTATGAATTTATACTTTTAATAAAAACGTTTAAACAAAATTTGACAAAAATAGGAAAATATCCTTTGTGTAAAAATTTTGCTTGCACTTCTGATAAATTTTGCTTAAACATTTTGCTCATAAATTAGCTCACACACTAAAAATAAAGCCAAATATTCAGATTTATAAGAGGTCAAAATTTTTAAATGATGGAATCTCGACTCATAATTCTTTGTTAAGGAGCTCAAAAGATTTTTTTTTTTACTCATAAATATAAGGACGTATAATATATATTATTATTCTGGATTTTGTGCGGATAAAAAAGTCAAAGGCATTATCATTTAAGTGTTTTTGAATGCATTTTCTCTCGGTCGATTCGGTTTCATTGCACGTACTTTGCGTTTACACGATTGCTGTTATAGATCGATCCTACCCGCAAGCACACGCATTTTGGACGACTTTTTCTTCCAAATGACATTTCTTCTTTTGATGTGACTTTTCTTTGCCTACTTAAGTCCAGAATTTTTTTTCTAAGGTGTAGAGATGATATTTTTCCGTTGTGAAGGGTGCTTCGGTCTATGTCTTTAATCTATTGTTCAATGGATTTATACCAACAGTATTTAAACTAATCGAATGTTTCCATCATAAAAAAAAAAAAAAAAGTTAAAAATAATTAATTTGTTGTTGTAAAAAATTATTTGTATAGTATATATATATATATATATGTTGTTTAATGGACTTATACCAAGCCGGATTTATACAAATTGAATGTTTCCCATAACAAATAAAGTCAAGTAATTAATATATTACCAAAACAATTATTTGTTCTGGCATATTAGGAGTATGGTTCAAGAAAATAATTGAAACAACATTTAGCAATTAAATACATCAAAATTATTCAATACGTGTAAATACATACATAAATACAATACATTCAATGCATTTAAAATTATTTGGCCATTCTAGACAACACTATTATGATTCTTTTGATTTTGTTATGATGGCAAAGTTTTTCAGGATCTCTAGATTTTCACGTTTGTTAAAAATCTGATGAAAATGTTATTCGAAAATGTGACATTTTTGGTCATACTAAACAATGCTATTACTATCCATTTGGCCTTTTGATGCGATGTTACTTTGCAAAGTTTTTTTTAAGATCCATCCATTTGGAAAAGATCTTTGTCAAATACGAGTCGCATTTCAAATATCAAAAACATTTTCACGTCAAACAGGACATACATAGACTTGGATTTATTCCAAAGTGTATGTATAGCAAGGTACAACTTTACCTTCTAAGATAGTCAACTAATGGGAAAATGGCATATAAAATAGAAAAACAATTATTAATAAATTATTCATATGCTTTGATTTTGAAAATGATCAGAATATTTTCACCATGATCATCTTAGATATGATTATGAAAAGAAATAATAGAATTTTTCTGTTCCATAATAATTTAATGTGAGGTAAAAACAGCAATATTTGTATCAGCAAAATTCTTTTAAATTGTAAAATTTAAAATCATATTGTATTGTATAATGTAATTCATTACTTTTTAAAGTGGATATAAAAATACCACATATTACACATATTATCGTAACCACGAGTTTTTTTCTTTTAAAATAACTGAGTTTATTTTGATTTTATCTGTGGCATTTATTTTGTTGGGGAAAGGAATCAATGGAATAAAAAAAAGGTTAAGGTTACGTCATACATCACGAAAACCGATCTTGTACCAAGTTCAGTACAGAAAGTTTAGGTTCCTTCATAATTCATAAACTCACCATTAATCATCCTTGAAAAGTTTTAGTACAAATACAAAACAAAAAAAAATTCTTCTCATTCCTAAGTGATTCTATAAGTTTAGAAATTGTTTACATTTTAATACATCAAATACATACAAATGATTCCAATTAAATGAATAATATTTTCTTAGACGTGGATGTTTTCAATTTCACCAAATATATTACCAAAAGCATAAATTGCCTTGTAAAGTTTTCACCATTATGGCGATATTTTTAGTCTTTGCCTTTATACAATGTACATTTAGAGTATTTTTCAATGCACAAAAGAATTTTTACAAATATATCAAAGAATAGTTGGGATAATAATTAACAACTAATGGGAAGACTTTTTAATAGTCGTTTGGCAAATAAATTTGTTGAATTTGCTTTTTGTTTGATGTTGTTCTCTGTTTCTTCTGTAAGACTTACAAATTTTTTTTTTTTTTTTTTGATAAATATTTAGTTTTAAATTTCTAACCGTTTCCAAAAACTTTAAATACTTTGTAAAGCTTATAAAAACTTTACCTTTTAAACCAAATTTAGCACTAACAAACATAAAATACTTTGTAAAGTTTTCGACATTATGGCGATAATATTAGTCTTTGCCTTGGCACAATATACATTTGGAGTATTTTTAAAGAACAAAATAATGTTTTACAAAATAAGTCAAAGAATTTAAGCAATAAAGTTCATAGAAACTATCCATCTACTAATTTGAAGCAAATATTTTATATTTACAGAAAATTTGCAACAACATCATATTGCTTAAATAAACAACTGTATATAGAAACAATGTGATATTAATTTGTTATATATTCTGACATTACAACAAAATTTGCAAGATGTCCATAAACATTTGTATCATTTTGTTAAAATGATACAAATTTACATAAACTAAAATATTAAAATTTGAACATTATTTTAAATTACGTCCCTTTTATTGTCAAACCACAGGCGAATGCACTATTGAAAACTTGACGCCAAAGGAAACTGCATCATTTTTCACATAA
Source organism: Caerostris extrusa (assembly GCA_021605095.1). Taxonomy (NCBI): domain Eukaryota; kingdom Metazoa; phylum Arthropoda; class Arachnida; order Araneae; family Araneidae; genus Caerostris; species Caerostris extrusa. The sequence goes on from BPLR01012556.1 coordinate 83,653, forward strand.
TAAACAAATAAAAAAAAGGGGGCCAAACACATCACCAATGGTACAGAAACCCCACATTAGAACAAAACCCACCATAAATCATCCTCGAATTTAAAAACTTTTAACTCTTTAAAACATTTCCCGAAAAGTTTTACCGCTAATGCAAAAATGAAAAATCTTTTCCCTCGTTCTCAAATGCCTCCAGTAAGGTTTCGCGTTTTAATACATCAACAACAACACACCACCTCGAGATTCAGAAAGGACGATGTTATTTTCCCAGTTTAGATATCAAAAGATATTCGAAATTTTCTGTTTTTGGATTCGTTAAAAGTTGGAAGTAAATGAAAAAGAAGAAAGCAATCTTTTAGGACTACTATTTTCCAGAGTGAGTGTTTGGGCGTGATGATTAATAAGATGTCAAGATGCAAAATGTAGATAAGGTATTAAATTTCCTTTTATTTTCTTTTTTTTTTTTTTACCGCTTTTTTTTATATTATGTGTTCTTCTCTGTATGTAATCACTTCTCTTTCTGAACTTTCAAGGAGTAATTTATTTTGACATTTCACTTTATGCTGTTGTTTTCTTTTGTGGAGGCTTTTAAATTCTACTGCGTTTAGAGTGAAGTTGAGTTGTAATAAATTTGGAATGCTTGGAATTAAAGTTCTATTTACTTAAAATACTCGAAATTGAAAAGTTTGCAGATACTAAAAACAGTAAACTATTTAATTTTTGAATGAGTAAACTACTTAAATTATAAAACAATTAAACTATTCTATACTATACTAAATTTTAACTATTATATTCTATTAATAAAAAAAAACTCAGTGAAATTGTTTATTAGTAAAGCATTAAGAAAAAATCATTATAAAATTAACATACATAAATCTTTTAATTAGTTATATTAAGGAATGCCATAAAAATGCCATAAAAATGGTATTAATCAAATATTATTTTGGGGTTTTTAGTTTCTGTATTTCAAAAGAAAAAAAACTTTTAAAGTTTAGTTGTAATAAATTAAAACGTTTAGAATTAAACTTCTATTCGAATTTAAAATTTTATTTATAAATAAATTATTCAAATAGAATTCAAATATTTATAAATGAATTATTCTTTAAAAAAACCCAAAAAATGTTACTTCTTGGAAAAAAAGAAATTTTCTTAAATTTAAAAAAAGGAAAATTATAAAAAATTAAATGTTGCAATCGATTTTTATTGTAAAAAATAATAAATACAAATCGTTATATATGTCAATAAATAATTATATTGTCCAGAAATAATTTATTTCAAAATTGCTGGAATTTATTTATTTATTTTTTTCATGGTTTTAAAATTCTGTATCACTTTTTCATCATTTTAAAGTCATAATATTACAAAAGCTTAAAGAATTAATGCATTTAATAAGTTACCTCAATAATTAATAATATATTATAGTTAATCCGTAAATTAATAATATATTATTTCATTAATAAGATATTATTATCAAATTAAGTTCATTTTCATTAAGAAATGTAACACATCTTATAATTATATTTGATTCGTTATTTAAAAAAAAAATTAAAATTATTGAAAATATTTAAAAAAAAAAAAAAGATAGTTATACATGATGAAATTTTATAATTAAACTATTCATAATAACTATAACATTAACTATACATAATAATTATAACTTTTTTTTTTTTAATTTATGTAATTTAAAGCAGGATAATCTTCAAATTTTGTGTAAATTTATTTAGATATCGCTGTCTGGTTTTTCTTTATTTTGATTGGATAAACATTATTAGCAGAGTAAATTTCTTATAATATGAAATTTTTAGTAGATAATTCGATTTTCTTCTTTTAAATATATATTTATTTAATAAGATACTTAAAAATGTATATCTAAAATGGATGCTTTATCTTTAATATTTAAATAGAAAAATTTTATTGCATTAAATTAATAAGACTAATCCTATTAATTATAATTATCTCATTCTATCTTTGAAATTCATTTTGAAAATTAAAAAGTGAATTGAATATAATATTTAAACTTTAATATACATTTGATAGAAATTGCAGATACATATTCATATATCTTTAAATATAATGATTTATTTCAAATTAATCAAACGAATCTGTATTGACATTAAATAAACTCCATTTTACATATTAACGCAATATATTAATATTGTAATTTTTAAAAAATTAAGAAATATTTAAACTTAACAAAGTTTTCTAATATATTTTTAAAATGCATGTATTACATATTTAAAACTATCAATTTAAGAAATTTATTATAATATGAGTATATATGTATAACATTACGTTATTTATTAAATTACAAATGGTCGATTGAAAATGTTTGCAATAAAAATATACGTGAGTTATATTTGTTAACAACTACAAAAGGTATTTTATAAAAACATTTATAATATTGATTTTATTAAAAATTTTCATTTAAGTTGTTTTTGCATTTATTTTAAAAATACGTTTGAAATATTTTAGAGTGATTTTTTTACCTAAAATATGAATTTAAAATTAAAAATTTTGATATTTATATATTTTTTTAATAAACATTTTCATTTTTTATTGCAATAGGATTCAAAATCCAAACATTCCATGTATTTTTAGTAACTTTTTAAGAAATGAAAACACATATTTTAAATACTGGTGAACAGAAAATGTCTGTTTATAAAAGACTGGTTTTCTGGCTTTCTTAAAGCAACGAGTGTTAAATAGCAGCACGAGGACGATGACCTCGGACATGTCTAGACTTGCAACGCAAACCTCATCACCATCGAACCTTCACAGTTTTCGCCGTTCGTGATCAAGTGTGCATTTAAACTTGCTTGCTGTTGAAATGAAAGCTTTTAAGATTTAATATCGATAATAAAATGTTTGGTAAAACTGAACAAAACGCCAACAAATGCTGAGGCATATTGAGAAGATTGCACGTTTCGTACGCGAATGCTTGCAAATGCTTACTAAGGCTTATGGAGAAGATTGATGTCTCTTACTCGAATGCTTACAGAAGATTATGGAGAGGATTGCATGTGTCTCGTAGAGAGTTTTTACAAATATTTGCTGAGGCTTATGATGAAGATTGTATGTCTCGTAAGCGAGGTTTTGCAAATGCTTACTGGGGCTTATGGAGAAGAGTGAATGTGTCGCAAGAGAGTTTTTACAAATGTTTACTGAGGCTTATGGTGAAGATTGTATGTCTCGTACACGAGTTTTTGGAAAAGCTTACTGAACTGACTAGTTTTTGGAAAAAAGTTACTGAACTGACTGACTGACTAGTTTTTTTGGAAAGGCTTATGGAGAAGAATGTCTCGTACGAGTTTTTGGAACTGACTAGTTTTTGGAAAAAAGCTTACTGAACTGACTTACTGACTAGTTTTTGAAAGGCTTATGGAGAAGAGTGTATGTCTCGTACACGATGTTTTGGAAAAGCTTACTGAAGACTAGTTTTTACTGAACTGACTTACTTTTGGAAAGGCTTATGGAGAAGAGTGTATGTTTATGCATGAGCTACAGATGCTGAGTCAGGCCTATGGAGAGGATTTTATGTATTGCATGCGAGTTTTTGCAAATGTTTACTGAGGCTTATGGAGAAGACTGTATTTCTCGTATGTGAGTGTTTGAGTGACCCAAAAAGGTTCACTGAAGATCTTAAGAAGTGGAAACATTGCGAAGACAGAATGCATGTTCTTCTTATTGGAAACGGCCTGATCTATCAATGCATCGATACGATGTAGGTGGTGCAGAGAAAATAACTATCAAGTTCAATTTTTTTTTTTGTTGTTCATTTCTTTTCTTTTTTATTTCGAAAGGTTTGGGATGGTAGTTACAATTTTGAGATATCTTTCGAACTTATATTTTTCATTTATATATATATATATATATATATATTATATATTTTTTCAAATTGGGTAAATAACCATCTTCCCTTCCTTTGATGTACCCTGAATATCTATTTACCTGTTACTAGTTACAGAATTTAATTCAGGGTACCAAAACTATAATTAATGAGAAAACATAAGTTTAAATGTAATTAATGCGAAAACATAAGTTTACATGTATATATATATAATGTTTTCAAATAAAAAAAAAAAAAATTGAATCCTAGATATCATAATTATTAAATAAAGTTTTATCATTAAAATCCTGGAACACCTTGCTAAATTAAATTAAAGTCATACTAAATCAATTAAAGTCATGACGTTAGAATCACAATAAATGCTATTTACTGAAAAAGCATTTAAAATCATTTTCAAATACCAAAATAAATTAATACAAATGGATCTTAGTAAACTTATAATAAAACAAGCAATTTAGAACAAAAAACTACCGGCAAATTGAATAAAATAATTTTTGCATGAATAAGTTAGTGCATTTCAGTAAAACATTAATGAAAAGTTTTTAAAAAAGAAGCCCGACCAGAGGAAACCCTTCAATAACCATTTTATTAACTTTCCATTCAAACAGAGTTTAATTTAGTTGATCTTTCCCTAAAAATACACGGAACTCGAGATTTATTTTTTTTTTTTTCATTTTATAAAAAAAAAAAATAAATAAATAAACTAAAAGAATAAGTAAATGCATCCCCATCGATTGTGTTGTCATCAAAACTTGCGGTCTGAGAGCACTGTTCTAATTGAAAACTTAAGACAATGAATATTGCCATTTCAGAATAGGATGACATTGCGTTTAAATAACATGTCACAAACACTCCTGCCCACTCTTAACGTATGGGGTTGGATATCCATTTTCCTTTTGTTACGCCAGCGTGATGCATTGATGGGCTAGCGAAGGAAAAACATATTACAAGTAAATGCATTCAACGCTATACAAAGACAGTCTAGAAAGATAAAAAAACCTAGAAAGCTGAAAACTACATTTTAATTTGTCTCCTTAATTAACTCCAATGAAAGCGGTCTTATAAATTCATTAACTCAGAATGGTAATTGATAGGTTCATTTGCGAAATAATGCAGACAAGATAATATCTTTATTTTTTTGTTAAAGCAAAATTTTTATCGCCGTACATTCTTGGGGACGTTTTAAATCGTGTTTATTCATTAAATTAAATGTGCTGTTCTCTTTAAATTTGCCCCTTTATTTCTCTGAAAGAGTGATTAAGATCGGAACGGATATTCTCATTACGGATGTCATTTAAATAGTCTTTAAGAAGGCATTACAGAGACCGTTTTAATTCGAGTGTTTGAGTTCATAATTAAAAATGTATTATTATTATTAAGATTAGAATGAGTAAAAAAGAAGCTTAAAAAGTGTTTTCGTGATGTCATTAATTGTCGTTGAATACGTCAATTCATTAACTAAATAGGCAGAGAATGACAATGTATAATGTTTTATCAATTATTAAATCATTTGTATCCTTTTTAATTTGGAGGTTTATTAATATTTAATGGAAGTATAGTAATCATTGAAAAAGCCATTTATTTCCATTTAAATAAACTTATTTAAAAGATTCATTTATAAAATTAATTGAAAGGGTAGACTTTATATCTTATTAATTACATGAATATGTTCCGGAAATAGATAGAAAATACTTGTAAAACATGAGAAAACATGTAAAAATACGTATGTGTCATTTTTAATGGAGGTTTATTAAACTCAGAATAATAGAAAACACTTTATTCCGTTTAAAAAATATTTTTATTATTAATTTATTAAAACTGTAAATAAATTTGTATTTTTGTTAATTATAGAATATGTTCCCGAAATAGAAAAAAGAACGTATAATATTTGATAAGCCAAAAATACGTGTCATCTTTAATAGGAGATTTATTAATCATTTATTCATAGTTCACAGATTCATAAAAATCCCTCATTTTCTTTAAAAAAAAATTTGCAATATTAATTAATTAAAAGAGCTGAACTATTTTTATTTTGTTAATTACATGAATATGTTCATGAAATAAACAGAAAATACGTATAATATTTGATAAATTAAAAACGATTGTGTTGTCATCAAAACCTGCGGTCTGAATGCACTTCTTTAACTGGAAACTTCCGACAATGAATATTGCCATTTCAGAATATGACGACAATGCGTTTAAATAACAAGTCACAAACACTCCTGCCCACTCTTGACGTATGGGGTTGGATATCCATTTTCCTTTTGTTACACCAGCGTGTTGTATTGATGGCTAGCGAAGGAAAAGCACATTACAAGTAAATTCCATTCAATGTTACACAAAGACAGTCTAGAAAGATAAAAAACCTAGAAAGTTGAGAACTACATTTTTAATTTGTCTCCGTAATTAACTCAATGAAAGCGGTCTTATAAATTCATTAACTCAGAATGTTAATGGATAGGTTCATTTTCGAAAAATAATGCAGACAAGATAATATCTTTTATTTTTTTTAATGGAAAAATTTTTATCGCCGTATCCTCCTGGGGACGTTTTAAATCGTGTTTATTCAATAAATTAAATGCGCTGTTCTCTTTAAATGTGCCCCTTTATTACTCGGAAAGAGTGATTAAGATTGGAATGGACATTCTCATTACGGATGACATTTAAACAGTCTTTAAGAAGGCATTACAGAAACCGTTTCAGTTCGAGTGTTTGAGTTCATAATTAAAAAATGTATTATTATTATTATGATTGGAATGAGTAAAGAAGCTTAAAGTGTTTTCGTGATGCAATTAATTCCCGTTGAACACGCGAATTCATTAACTAAATAGGCAGAGAATGACTGTGTATAATATTTTATCAATTATTAAATCATTTGTATCATTTTTAATTTGCAGGTTTATTAATCATTTATTAATATTTAATTGAAGTATAGTAATCATAAGAACGTGCATTTACTTTTAAACATTTTTTTAAAAAATTCAATTATAAAATTAATTAAAAGGGTAGATAAATTTGTATCTTGTTAATTGCATGACGTTGTTCCTGCAATAGATAGAAAATACGTATAATATTTGTTAAGTTAAAAATACATTTGTGTCCTTTTTAATAGGAGGTTCATTAATCAATTATTAATGTTTAACAGGAAATATAGTAATCATAAAAAATACTTATTTAACTCCAAAAAAGTTATTTTAAAAATTCATTTAATAAAAATTAATTCAAAGAGTTCATAAATTTATGTTACACTAATTACAAGTCATAGAATAGTGTACTAATTTAAATAAAAGTTATACTAAATCAATCAAAGTTATGATATTAGTTTCCCAATATATTTTGAATGAATACACAATGAATTTAAAAGTTATTCTTTTAAAAAAAAATCAAAATAAATTATTGCAAATGGCTCGCAACTTCGTAAACTTAAAATGAAATAAACAATTTATAACAAAAATCAGCGGCAAACTGATTAAAATAATTTTTGCATGAATAAATCAGTGCATTTCTGTAAAACATTTAACGAAAAGTTTCTAAAAAAGAAGCACTACCAGACGAAACCCTTCAATAACCATTGCATTAACTTTCCACTCAAACAGAGTTTCATTTAGTTGATCTTTCACTAAAATACACGTGACTCGATATTTAAAATTTTTTTTTTTATGCTATAAAAAGGAAAAAAATAAACTAAAGGAATGAGAAAATGTATCCCCATCGATTGTGTTGTCATCAAAACTTGCGGTTCTGAGAGCACTGCTTTAACTCGAAACTTAAGACAATGAATATTGCCATTTCAGAATATGATGACATTGCGTTTAAATAACATGTCACAAACACTCCTGCCCACTCTTGACGTATGGGGTTGGAGATCCATTTTCCTTTTGTTACACCAGCGTATTGCATTGATGGGCTAGCGAAGCAAAAACTTATTATTACAAGTAAATGCATTCAACGCTATACAAAAAGACAGGAAGAAAGATAAAAAAAAAAAAACCCGAGAAAAGTTGAGAACTACATTTTAATTTGTCTCCTTAATTAACTCCAATGAAAGCGGTCTTATAAATTCATTAACTCAGAATGTTAATGGATAGGGTCGTTTGCGAAATAATACAGACAAGATAATATCTTTTATTTTTTTTTTAATGCAAAAAGTTTTTATCGCCGTATACTCTTGGGGACGTTTTAAATCGTGTTTATTCATTAAATTAAATGTGCTGTTCTCTTTAAATTTGCCCCTTTATGACTCGGAAAGAGTGATTAAGATTGGAATGGACATTCTCATCACGGATGACATTTAAACAGTCTTTAAGAAGGCATTACAGAAACCGTTTCAGTTCGAGTGTTTGAGTTCATAATTAAAAATGTATTATTATTATTATGATTGGAATGAGCAAAGAAGCTTAAAGTGTTATCGTGATGTAATTAATTTTGTTGAACACGTGAATTCATTAACTAAATAGGCAGAGAATTATTGTGTATAATATTTTATCAATTATTAAATCATTTGTATCATTTTTAATTTGAAGGTTTATTAATCATTTATTAATATTTAATTGAAGTATAATTATCATTAGAAAAAGCATTTATTTCCATTTATGTAAACTTATTTAAAAGATTCATTTATAAAATTAATTAAAAAAGTTTAGATAAATTAGAATCTTGTTAATTACGTAAATCTGTTCCTGCAATAGATAGAAAATATGTATAATGTTGTTAAGCTAAAAATACATTTGTGTCACTTTTATTTAGAAGTTTAATAATCATTTATTAATAAAAAAAGAAATATAAATCCATAAAAAAGCCTTTTTTTTACTATTTTTAAAAAAATATATAATTAATAATAATTTTATATAATAAATAATAATATTTTATAAAATTAATTAAACAACTAATACTGTACATTTAAAAAATTATGTTAATTTACTATTAATACGGTCCTGAAATAGATCCTGAATAATCGAAAATATGTATAAAATTTGTTAAATTAAAAATACTATTGTGTCATTTTTATTTGGAAGTTTTATTAATCATTTATTAACTATTTAAAGAAGTATAGTAATCAATCAAAAAAAGCAGTTGTTTTTAATTTTAAGCAACTTATTTAAAAAATTCGAAGTTATAAAATTAATTAAAAGTGCAAATAAATTTGTATTTGTTTTTACATTAATGTGTTCTGCAATAGATGGAAAAATCAATCGTATAATATTTCATATGCTAAAATTTTTAACATGAGTTTTATTAATCATTGATTAAAATTTAACAACCATTTAATAACATTTATTTCCTTTAAAAAAAAATTAATTTATTATATTAATTAAAAGAGTATAAATTATTCTTTTAATTGCATGAATATGTTCCTGAAATAAAAGAAAAAATGTGTAATATTTGATAAATTAAAAACGATTGTGTTGTCATCAAAATTTGCGGTCTAAGTATAAATGGAAACTTAAGACAATGAATATTGCCATTTCAGAATAGTGATGACATTGCGTTTAAATAACATGTCACAAAACACTCCTGCCCACTCTTGACGTATGGGGTTGGATATCCATTTCTCCTTTTGTTACACCAGCGTGTATAGCATTGATGGCTAGCGAAGGAAAAACGTATTACAAGTAAATGCATTCAACGTTATAAAAAGACACTCTAGAAAGATAAAAACCAGAAAATTGAGAACTCCATTTTTAATTTGTCTCCTTAATTAACTCCAATGAAAGCGGTCTTATAAATTCATTAACTCAGAATGTTAATTGATAGGTTCATTTGCGAAATAATACAGACAAGATACTATCTTTATTTTTTGTTAATGCAAAAATTTTTATCGCCATATACTTTGGGGACGTTTTAAATCGTGTTTATTCATTAAATTAAATGTGCTGTTCTCTTTAAATTTGCCCTTTTATTACTCGGAAAGAGTGATTAAGATTGGAACAGACATTCTCATTACGGATGACATTGAAACAGTCTTTAAGAAGGCATTACAGAAACCGTTTCAGTTCGAGTGTTTGAGTTCATAATTAAAAATGTATATTATTATTAAGATGGGAATGAGTAAAAAGCTTAAAGTTTTCGTGATGTCATTAATTATCGTAAATTCATTAACTAAATAGGCGGATAAATGTGCTGTTTATAATATTTTATCAATCATTAAATCATTTGTATCGTTTTTTAATTTGGAGGTTTATTAATCATTTTTTAATATTTAATGGAAATGTATTAATGATAATGTATTTATTTCAATTTAAACAACTTATTTTAAAAATTCAATTATAAAATTAATTAAAAGGGTAGATAAATTTGTATCTTGTTAATTGCATGACTGTGTTCCTTCAATAGAAATATAAAATACGTATAATATTTGTAAACTTAAAAATACATGTGTGTCCTTTTTAATAGGAGGTTTATTAATAAAAATTAATTTTAAGAGTTCATAACTTTATGTTTCATTTTAATTACAAGTCATAGAAAGTGTATTAATTTAAATTAAAGTTATACTAAATCAATCAAAATTATGATATTAGTTTCCCAATATATTCTGAATGAATGCACAATGAATTTAAAGTTATTCTTTTAAAAAATCAAAATAAATTATTGCAAATGGCTCGCATCTTCGTAAAATTAAAAAAGAAATAAACTATTTAGAACAAAAACTTGTTACAAATTGACTAAACTCATTTTTGCTTCAATAAATTGGTGCATTTCTGTAAAACATTTAACGAAAATTTCCTAAAATAAAAGTACTACCAGACGAAACCCTTCAATAACCATTTTATTAACTTTCCTCTCACAACAGAGTTTAATTTTAGTTGATCTTTCACCAAAATACACGTGACTCGTTATTTAGACTTCTTTTATAAAAAGGAAAAAAAAAATAAACTAAAAGAATGAGAAAATGTATGCCCAATGATTATATTGTCATCAAAACTTGCGCTCTGAGAGCACTGCTCTAACTTCAAACTTAAGACAATGAATATTGCCATTTCAGAATAGGATGACATTGCGTTTAAATGACATGTCACAAACACTCCTGCCCACTCTTAACGTATGGGGTCGGGTATCCATTCTCCTTTTGCTGCGCCAGCGTGTTGCATTGATGGCTAGCGAAGGGAAAACTTATTACAAGTAAATGTTTTCAACATTTTACGAAGATAATCTAGAAAGATAACAAAAAAACCTAGAAAGTTGAGAACTGCCTTTTAATTTGTCTCCTTAATTAACTCCAATGAAAGCGGTCTTATAAATTCATTAACTCAGAATGTTAATGGATAGGCTCATTTTCGAAATAATACAGACAAGATAAATTTTTATCGCCGTATACTTTTGGGGACGTTTTAAATCGTGTTTATTCATTAAATTAAATGTGCTGTTCTCTTTAAATTTGCCCCTTTATGACTCGGAAAGAGTGATTAAGATTGGAATGGACGTACTCATTACGGATGACATTTAAACAGCCTTTAAGAAGGCATTACAGAAACCGTTTCAGTTCGAGTGTTTGAGTTCATAATTAAAAATGTATCATTATTATTAAGATTGGAATGAGTAAAGAAGCTTTAATGTGTGCTTTCGTGATGTAATTAATTCTCGTTTGAACACGTGAATTCATTAACTAAATAGGCAGAGAATGACTATGTATAGTCTGTTGATCATTTATTGATATTTAACAGAAGTATAGTAAATATTAAGAATTATAGAAGAAGTATAGTAAATATTAAAAATTAATTTATTTCCTTTTAAGTAAACTTATTTAAAAGATTCATTCATAAAATTAATTAAAAGTTTTCCAAAATTTGTGTCTTGTTAATTATATAAATGTGTTCCTGAAATGGTTAATAAATATGCATAATATTTGATTAGTTAAAAATACTTTTGTGTCATTTAAAATAGGAAATATCATTAATTGAAATTTAACATAATCATAAAAATGCGCTTATTTCTTTTAAAAAATAATTTTTAAAATTAATTAAAAGCGTAGATAAAGGTGTATATTGTTAATAACATGAATGTGTTCCTGAAATACACTCATGTCCATAAATTCAGGGATAATGAAGTTCAGGCAAAAAGAAAGAGACAGAAGCAAAAACAAATTTGACTTTTTGTAAAGTCTATTTATTAAACAAAAAGGTAAAGAGCAAAAAGATGCTATATGTTTGACATAATTAATAAAAATTGTGATTTTTACTCTCTGGAGCATATTTCAAAAAAGAACCTATTTACAAAAAAAACAGTATAACATAGTTAGTATGAAGGTTAATATGGAGTATGTCTCCCGGACGATGCAATACAGGCCTTACAACGCCTAGGCATGCTAAGTATCAAATTATCAATCTGATCTTGGGGAATATTACACCACTCATCAAGCAATGCCCTCCGAAGTTCCAGTTAACAGGTTGGAGGGGGTGACGGGCTTACAATTCGTCGGCCAAGCATATCCCACACATGCTCTATTGGATTCAAGTCCGGTGAGTATGCTGGCCAATCCATACGGGTGATATCCTCCAATTGAAGGCATTGGTCTACAATGTTTGCACGGTGAGGACGGGCGTTGCCATCCATAAACAGAAATTCAGCACCCATGGCGCCCCGAAACAAACGTACATGTTGTTCCAGAATGACATCCCGATAGATGTGGCCTGTCATCGTTACACTCTGAACATGCAGGTCAATTCTGGAACCAAGAATAATTCCTCCCCATACGAGCCATCCTGCACAACCGTAACGGTGTCATCAATGGTGTTCTCTTGGTGGTAACGGGTACCTGGCGCTCTCCATATGAAAGTCCGGCGAGAATCATACTGCAAACTAAACCTGGACCCGTCGGAAAAATCACACAAGACCACTGTTGTGGTGTCCACAATGCATGCTCTCTACTCCAGGTTAATCGCATGCGACAGTGAGTTGCGGTAAGTGGAACACATCTGACAGGCCTACGAGCATATAGACCAATGTTCCCTAAGCGTCTGTACACGGTCTGCCTTGAAACTGTCGTACCGGTAGCTGAAGAGAGCTGACGAGACAGGTCTGATGCTGTGCTCCGTCTGTTTCTTTTGGCAGTAACTGCTAACTACCGGTCCTCATTCGGCGTTGTAACTCGGGGGCGACCTGTGCTGTAACGCCTACTCACATTACCATCATCTTGGAATCGTTGCCAAAGCCTGAGATGACACTCTGGGCGATTCCAAGTTCCTCGGATACTTCCAGCTGGGTACGTCCACATTCCAGTCGTCCGATAATTCTACCACGTAAAAAATCATCCAAATGCTTCCTTTGTGCCATAGCTATGCGGTTATTGCACTGAAAGGGTTTTAAAGCGCTTGTGAACAATTTTACTTCTTTGCCGCCATTCCTTATATACCCCTCTCTTACACTCTCGTCATTGTGACGTACTATCCGCGCCATCTGGTGGTTTCCTGTAATTTGCATATTCTTCTTCAAGATGTTTGTGATAATTCTACAGGTGAAATTTTTATTTTAGTGTTCAATTTCTGTGTGATTTTTAATCATCCTTAATTTATGGACATGAGTGTAGGTAAGAAGATACGTATAATATTTGATAAGCTAAAAATACGTGGCATCTTTAATAGGAGGTTTATTAAAAATTTATTGATATTTAACAGAATCATAAAAATGCACTTATTCCTTTAAAAAATTAATTTACAATGCTAATTAAAAGAGCAGATAAATTATTTTGTTAATTTCATGAATATGTTCCTGAAATAGATAGAAAATAAATAAATCCTTTTCCGTGATGTACCTTGAATAATATGCATACTTGTCACAGAATTTAAGGTACAAGTCTATAATTTACATGAAACATAAGTTTACATGTAATGCTTTAAAAAATGTAATGTTTTGTAATGTTTTAAAAAAGGAATAACAGAAACCTCAATTATTAATTTAAAAAAAATGCTATCATTAAAGTCATAGAATAGTCTAATAAACTAAATTAAAGTCATAATAAATCAATTAAAGTCATGACGTTAGTTTCACAATATATGCAGCTTACTGGAAAAATAATGTGAACTAATTTAAAAAAATCAAATAAATTAATGTAAATGGATTTTAGTAAACTCATAATAAAATAAACAATTTAGAACAAAAATTAGCCACAAATTGAAAAAATAATTCTAGCATGAATAAATCAGTGCATTCCTGTAACACACTTAATAAAAGGTTTCTAAAATAAAAAGCATTTCTAGACGAAACCCTTCAATAACCATTTTATTAACTTTTCACTCAAACGGAGTATAATTTATTTGATCTTTCACTAAAATGCACGTAGCTCAATATTTAAGACTCATTTTCATTCAACAAAAAGGAAAAAAAAAAACTAAAAGAATGAGAAAATATATGCCCATCGATTGTGTTGCCATCAAAACTTGCGGTCTGCGTACACTGCTCTAACTGGAAACTTAAAGACAATGAACATTGCCATTTCAGAATAGGATGACTTTGCGTTTAAATAGCATGTCACAAACACTCCTGCCCACTCTTAACGTATGGGGTTGGATATCCATTTTCCTTTGTTGCGCCAGCGCGTTGCATTGATGGCTAGCGAAGGAAAAACTTATTACAAGTAAATGCTTTAAACGTTATACAAAGATAATCTAGAAAGATAACAAAAAAAAAAAAAAAAAAACGAGAAAGTTGAGAACTGCATTTTAATTTGTCTCCTTAATTAACTCCAATGAAAGCGGTCTTATAAATTCATTAACTCAGAATTTTAATTGATAGGTTCATTTGCGAAATAATACAGACAAGATAATAACCTTATTTTTTTATTTAATGATAAATATTTATATTTAAATATAAATATTTAATGATTAATAATGGGCATTCTCATTACGGATGACATTTAAATAGTCTTTAAGCGGGCATTACAGAGACCGTTTCAGTTCGAGTTTTTGAGTTCATAAGTAAAAACGTATTATTATTATGATGATTGGAATTAGTAAAGAAGCTTAAAGTGTTTTCGTGATGTAGTTAATTCTCGTTGAACACGTGAATTCTTTAATTAAATAGGCAGAAAATGACTATGTATAATATTTTATCAGTTATTAAATCATTTGTATCGTTTTTAATTAGGAGGTTTATTAATCGTTTATTAATATTTACTAGGAGCATAGTAATTATTAAAAAAAAAGCTTTTATTTTCTTTTAAGCAACTTATTTAAAAGATTCAATTATAAAATTAATTGAAAGTGTAGATCATTTTGGATCTCATTAATTACATGAATGTGTTCCTGAAATAGATAGAAAATACGTATAATGTTTGATTAGTTAAAAATACATTTGTGTCATTTTTAGTAGGAGGTTTATTAATCATATATTGAAATTTAACAAAATCATAAATATGCACTTATTTCCTTTAAAAATAATTTTTTAAAATTAATTTAAAAAGTAGATAAATTTCTATCTCATTAATTACACGAATGCGTTCCGTCAATAGATGGAAAAAACGTATAATATTTGATAAGCTAAAAATACGTGTCAACTTTAATAGGAGGTTTATTAATCAGTTACTGATATTTAACGGAATCATAAAAAAGTACTTATTTTCTTTATAAAATATTTTTTAAAATTAATTATAAGAGTAGATAAATTTACATTTGGTTAATCACATGAATGTGTTTATTCAGTAGATAGAAAATACGTATAATATTTGATGTGCTAAAAATACGTGTAATATTTAATAGAATGTTTATTAATCATTTATTGATATTTAACACAATTATAAAAATCACTTATTATCTTTAAAAAAATTAATTTACAATATTAAATAAAAGAGCAGATAAATTATTTTGTTAATTACATAAATATGTTATTGAAAATATGTATAATATTTGATAAATTAAAAACGATTGTGTTGTCATCAAAACTGGTAGTCTGTGTATTACACTGCTCTAACTTCAAACTTAGACAATGAATATTGCCATTTCAGAATAGGATGACCTTGCGTTTAAATAACATGTCACAAACACTCCTGCCCACTCTTAACGTATGGGGTTGGATATCCATTTTCCTTTTGTTACGCCAGCGTTCTGCATTGATGGCTAGCGAAGGAAATACATATTACAAGTAAATGCTTTCAACGTTATACAAAGACAGTCTAGAAAGATAAAAAAACCCGAGAGTGTTCGAGAACTACATTTTAATTTGTCTCTTTAATTAATTCCAATGAAAGCGGTCTTATCAATTCATTAACTCAGAATGTTAATGGAGAGGTTCATTTGCGAAATAATACAGACAAGATAATATCTTTATTTTTTTATTTAATGCAAAATTTTTATCGCCGTATACTCTTGGGGACGTTTTAAATCGTGTTTATTCATTAAATGAAATGTGCTGTTCTCTTTAAATTTACCCCTTTATGACTCGGAAAGAGTGATTAAGATTGGAACGGACATTCTCATCACGGAGTGACATTTAAACATTCTTTAAGAAGGCATTACAGAAACCGTTTCAGTTCGAGTGTTTGAGTTCATAATTAAAAATGTATTACTATTATTAAAATTGGAATGAGTAAAGCAGCTTAAAATGCTTTCGTGATGTAATTAATTCTCTTTGAACACCGGAATTTCATCACTAAATAGGCAGAGAACGACTATGTGTAGTATTTTGTCGATTATTAAACCATTTGTGTCATTTTTAACTTTGGAGGTTTATTAATATTTATAGTAATCATTAAAAAAGCATTTATCTCTTTTTCAAACTTATTTAAAAGATTCAATTATAAAATTAATTAAAAGTGTAGATAAATTTGTATCTCATTAATGACATGAAAGTGTTGAAATAAATAGTGTTTATTCATTAATTCACGTTTGATAAGTTAAAAAGTATATTTCTGCCATTTTTAATAGGAGGTTTTTCAATCATTTATTAATATTTAACAGAACATAAAATAATCATAAAGAAGCACTTATTTCTTTTAAGTCAAAAAATTTAAGAAAATTAATTAAAAGGTTAGATTTTTTATCTTGTTAATTACATGAATATTTTTCTTCAATAGATAGAAAAACGTATATTTTATTTGTTAAGATAAAAATTCAGTTGCGTAATTTTTAATAGCATGTTTATTAATCACTATATTGAAATTTAACAGAATCATAAAAATCAATAATTTTCTTTTAAAAAAAAATTTACGATATTAATTAAAAGAGCAGATAAATTATTTTGTTAATCACATGAATATGTTCTTGAAATAAATAGAAAATTTGTATTATATTTGATAAATTAAAAACGATTGCGTTGTCATAAAAACTTGTGGTTCTAAGTATACTGCTTTAACTGGAAACTTAAGACAATGAATATTGCCATTTCAGAATATGATGACATTGCGTTTAAATAACAAGTCACAAACACTCCTGCCCACTCTTAACGTATGGGGTTGGATATCCATTTTCACTTTTGTTACGCCAGCGTGTTGCATTGATGGCTAGCGAAGAAAAAACTACTACAAGTAAATGCATTCAATGCTATACAAGACAGTCTAGAAAGATAAAAAACCGAGAAAGTTGAGAACTACATTTTAATTTGTCTCCTTATTTAACTCCAATGAAAGCGGTCTTATAAATTCATTAACTCAGAATGTTAATTGATAGGTTCATTTGCGAAAATAATACAGACAAGATAATATCTTTATTTTTTTTAAATGCAAATTTTTTATCGCCGTATACTCTTGGGGACGTTTTAAATCGTGTTTATTCATTAAATTAAATGTGCTGTTCTCTTTAAATTTCCCCTTTATTACTCGGTAGGAGTGATTAAGATTGGAACGGACATTCTCATTACGGATGACATTTAAACAGTCTTTAAGAAGGCATTACAGAAACCGTTTCAGTTCGAGTGTTTGAGTTCATAATTAAAAATGTATTATTATTATGATTGGAATGAGTAAAGAAGCTTAAAGTGTTTTCGTGATGTCATTAATTCTCGTTGAACACGTGAATTCATTAACTAAATAGGCAGAGAATGACTATGTGTAATATTTTATCAATTATTAAATCATTTGTATCGTTTTTAATTTGGTGGTTTATTAATATTTAATATTGAAGTATAGAAATTAGTAAGAAAAAGTAATTATTTCCATTTAAGTAATCTTATTTAAAAGATTCATTAAAAAAGCTAATTAAAAGGTTATATAAATTTGGTATCTTGTTAATTACATGAATACGTTTCTGAAATAGATAGTCAATATGTATAATGCTTATAAGTTAAAAGTACATTTGTGTATTTTTAATAGGGATTTATTAATCATTTATTAAAATTTAACAGAATTATAAAAAAAAAATAGTTATTTCCCATAAAAAAATTAATTTAAACATTTAATAAAAATTAATTCAAAATTTATAAAGGGCAGATAGAATTGTAATAATTTAAATTAATTATACTAAATCAATTGTTCGTGAAATAGAATAGAAAATATGTATAAAATATTTGAAAATCTAAAAACACGTGTCATCTTTTAATAGGAGGTTTATTAATCATTTATTGATATTTAACAGAATTATAAAAAAATCAGTTATTCCATTTTTAAAAAAACTACTTTTACAATATTAATTAAAAAACAGATAAATTTATATTTCGTTTATTACATGAATGTGTTCTTCAATAGATAGAAAATTTGTATTATATATATTTGAAAAATTAAAAATCGATTGTGTTGTCATAAAACTTACGGTCTGACAGCACTGCTTTAACCGGAAACTTAGGACAATGAATATTGCCATTTCAGAATATTATGACATTGCGTTTAAATAACATGTCACAAACACTCCTGCCCACTCTTGACGTATGGGGTTGGATATCCATTTTCCTTTTGTTACGCCAGTGTGTTGCATTGATGGCGAGCGATGCAAAAACAGTATTACAAGTAAATGCATTCAACGCGTTATACAAAGGCAGTCTAGAAAGATAAAAAAAAACCGAGAAAGTTGAGAACTACATTTTAATTTGTCTCCTTAATTTAACTCCAATGAAAGCGGTCTTATAAATTCATTAACTCAGAATGTTAATTGATAAGGTTCATTTGCGAAATAATACAGACAAGATAATATCTTTTTTTTTTGTTAATGCAAAATTTTTATCGTCGTATACTCTTGGGGACGTTTTAAATCGTGTTTATTCATTAAATTAAATGTGCTGTTCTCTTTAAATTTGCCCCTGTTTATTACTCGGAAAGATGATTAAGATTGGAACGGACATTCTCATTACGAATGACATTGAAACAGTCTTTAAGAAGGCATTACAGAAACCGTTTCAGTTCGAGTGTTTGAGTTCATAATTAAAAATGTATTATTATTATTAAGATTGGAATGAGTAAAAGAGCTTAAAGTGTTTTCGTGATGTAATTAATCCTCGTTGAACACGTGAATTCATTAACTAAATAGGCAGACAATAAATGTGCATAATATTTATCAATTATTAAATCATTTGTATCGTTTTTATCTTTGGAGGTTTATTAATATTTAATTGAAGTATAGTAATCATTAGTAAAAGCATTTATTTCCTTTAAGTAAACTTATTTAAAAGATTCATTTATAAAATAAATTAAAAGGTTACATAAATTTTCATCTTGTTAATTATATGAATATGTTCCTTTAATAGATAGAAAATACGTATAATGTTTTATTAGTTAAAAATACATTTGTAATAGGATGCATATTAATCATTTACTGAAATTTAACAGATTCATGATAAAAAATAATTATTTTCTTTAAAAATAATTTTTTTAAATTAATTAAAACAGTAAAGATAATTTTTTATATTCATTAACTTAATGAATGTGTTCCTGAATGGATAGGAGAATACGTATAATGTTCGATTAGTTGAAAATACATTTGTGTCATTTTTAATAGGAGGTATATTAATATTTTATTAAATTTAATTGAAGTATAGCTATCATAAAAAACAACCACCTTTAAAAAATTAATTAAAAGAGTAAATAAATTTGATTCTTTTAATTACATGAATATATTCCTGAAAAAAAAAAATATGTATAATATTTGATAAATTAGAATATTTTTGTGTCATTTTTATTAGGAAGATTATTAATCATTTATTAATATTTAAACAACATAATCATCAAAATGCATTTAGTTTCTTTTAAAATATAATTTTATAAATTTAATTATAAGAGTAGCATAAATTTTATATTGTTTTTACATGAATTTATTTCTGAAATAGATAGAAAATTTGTACAATATTTGATAAGCTAAAAAAGTACCTAACATCTTTAATAGGAGATTTATTATACATTTATTGATATTTAACATAACCATAAAAATGCATTTATTTCCTTAAAAAATATTTTTTAATTAATTAAAAGAGTAGATAAATTTGTGTTTTATTAATTACGTGAATATGTTCATGAAATAAACAGAAAATATGTGTGCTATTTGATAAATTAAAAACGATTGTGGTGTCATCAAAACTTAAGGTCTGAGTGCACTGCTTTAAATGGAAACTTAAGACAATGAATATTGCCATTTCAGAATAGGATGACATTGCGTTTAAATAGCATGTCACAAACACTCCTGCCCACTCTTAACGTATGGGTTGGATATCCATTTTCCTTTGTTACGCCAGCGTGTTGCATTGATGGCTAGCGAAGGAAAAAACATATTACAAGTAAACGCATTCAACGTTATACAAAGACAGTCTAGAAAAAAAAAAAAAACCAGAAAGTTGAGAACTACATTTTAATTTGTCTCCTTAATTAACTCCAATGAAAGCGGTCTTATAAATTCATTAACTCAGAATGTTAATTGATAAGGTTCATTTGCGAAATAATGCAGACAAGATAATATCTTTTTTATTTTTGTTAATGCAAAATTTTTATCGTCGTATACTCTTGGGACGTTTTAAATCGTGTTTATTCATTAAATTAAATGTGCTGTTCTCTTTAAATTTGCCCCTTTATTACTCGGAAAGAGTGATTAAGATTGGAATGGACATTCTCATTACGGATGACATTGAAACAGTCTTTAAGAAGGCATTACAGAAACCGTTTCAGTTCGAGTGTTTGAGTTTATAATTAAAAATGTATTATTATTATTATGATTGGAATGTGTAAAGAAGTTTAAAGTGTTTTCGTGATGCCATTAATTCTTGTTGAGCACGTGAATACATTAACTAAATAGGCAGAGAATGATGTGTATAATATTTTATCAATTATTAAATCATTTGTATCGTTTTTAACTTTGGAGGTTTATTAATCATTTATTACTATTTAATAGAAGTATAGTAATCATAAAGTATATTTCCTTTTAAAACACTTATTTAAAAGAATTCAATTATAAAATTAATTAAAAGTGTAGATAAATTTGGATGTTGTTAATTACATGAATGTGTTCCCTGAAATAGATAGGGAATACGTATAATGTTTGACTTAGTTAAAAATACATTTGTGTCATTTTATTTGGAGGTTTACTAATCTTTTATTACTATTTATTAGAGGTATAGTAATCAAAAGAAAAAACCTTTATTTTCCGCTAAGCAACTTATTCAAAAGGTTCAACTAACAAATAAATTAAATGCGCAGATAAATTTGTATCTCATTAATTACATGAATGTGTTCCGTCAATAGATAAAAAATACCTATAATATTTGATAAGCTAAAAATACGTATCATCTTTTAGGAGATTTATTAATCATTTATTGATATTTGACAGAATTATAAAAATCACTCATTTTCTTTAAAAAAATTAATTTACAATATTAATTAAAAAACAGATAAATTTTTTTGTTAATTTCATGTATATGTTCCTGAAATAAATAGAAAAAAATTTATAATATTTGATAAATTAAAAACGATTGTGTTGTCATCAAAACTTGTGGTTCTAAGCACACTGCTTTAACTGGAAACTTAAGACAATGAATATTGCCATTTCAGAATAGGATGACATTGCGTTTAAATGACATGTCACAAACACTCCTGCCCACTCTTGACGTATGGGCCTGGATATCCATTTTCCTTTTGTTACGCCAGCGTGTTGCATTGATGGCTGGCGAAGGAAAATGTATTACAAGTAAATACATTCAACGTTATACAAAGACAGTCTATAAAGATAAAAAAACACATAGAAAGTTGAGAACTACATTTTAATTTGCCTCCTTAATTAACTCAATAAAAGCGGTCTTATAAATTCATTAACATTAGAATGTTAATTGACAGGTTAATTTGCGAAATAATACAGAAAGATAATATCTTTTTACTTTTTTTATTTAAAGCAAATTTTTATCGCCGTATACTCTTGTGGACGTTTGAAATCGTGTTTACTCATTAAATTAAATGTGCCGTTCTCTTTAAATTTGCCGCTTTATTACTGGGAAAGAGTGATTGAGATTGGAACGGACATTCTCAATACGGATGACATTGAACATCATTTATTAATATTTAACAAAACGTATAGTAATCTTTAAAAAGCACTTATGTCGTTTTAAACAACTCATTTAAAAATTCATTTAATAAAAATTATTTAAAAGGATAAATAAATTTGCATTTTGTTTATTACAAGAATGTGTTCCTGTAATAGACAGAAAATCTGTATAAGAATAAATAAATTTGTGTTATTTTTAATAGGAGGTTTATTAATCATTTATTAATATTTAACAGAGCATATAGTAATCATAAAAACACATTTCCTTTAGGCAACTAATTTAAAAAATATTGAAAAAATGCATAAATTTGTGTCTTGCTAATTAAATGAATGTGTCCCTTAGAAAATCTGTATAACATTTGATAAACCAAAAATACATTTGTGTACATTTCATTCGGGAGTTTATTAACCATTTATTAATATTTAGCAGGAAAATTTAAAAGCACTTATTTCCTTTTAAACAACTTATTAAAAATTATTATAATAAAGTGTTAAATTTTAAGTTGATATATTTGCCTATTATTAATTACATGAATTTAAGTATTAATTAAATTATGATATTATTCACTAAATCCTGAATTTAATTATTAATCATTTTTACTTAAATAAATATAAAACATGCATAACACTTGATAAATTACTATTAATTTTGCGTCATTTTAATTAAGTTAAATAATCATGCTTTTAACTTTTAAAAAGACATATAAAAGTACTTACTTACTTAATTTAGATAAGTAACATATAAAACATTTATTTAATTTTAAATAATTTAGGAAAAAAATTTTAACAAAAACTAATTAAAAGATCATAATAAATTTAAGCTAGTATATTGTGGTGAATTTTATATAAATTGGACAAACAAAAACAATTAATATAGTTATTATTAAAAGTATAATTGAAATACTAATTATAGTTATATCCAAATTCGGATTTATTTTTTAGTAATTCAATATAATATATCCCTTTAACAAGACCAAAATAAAAAATAAATTTTATCACAAAATGCAGTATTTATTTACGAAGAGAAAAAAAAGTTTTTGAATGGAAAAAAAAATTACGAAATTAGACCATACAAAAATTGTTTTTCTTTTTATAATTAACAAATGTGTTTTAGTAATTTAATTCAATGTCATTCTATTTTTTTTTAATCGTCGAAGTTTAATCGCAAAAATTAAATTTAATGTTCAGAAGTTACAAATGGATCATAGTTTTTTGGTTAATTAATTTTAAAACATTAACTTAAAGAAATAAAACAAAAAATGCTTCTTGATTCTTAAAATATATTGAATTAAAAAAACACTGATTGAAATGTCACATGTACCTTTCGGAAATCAGATACCATTATTTAAAAAATCTCTATATTTATATTGAAAGTAAGTAAAAATATATTACGCTTCTTAAAAAGTTTAAACCGACATAATCGATAAGATCTTTTAGCTAACAAAAAGTATTCAAATATCAAGATTTATGTAACTCAATCATGAAGGCAATTTATATAATTATGTGCAACGTCAAATGTTTTGATTATTAGCTTAAAAATTAATTAAATTAAGTATAAACATTCTAAAATTAGGTGCCATCAACTTTAATTATTGTTTGAAACTACAGCGAGATTTCATTTTGCTTAAAACTTTTATTGTTTTTATAAAGAGATTTACGAGGCTATATTTCAGTAATTTTTTATGCTGTTTAAAGTTACATAAAATGGAAAAATGTTAAACGCAGTTTTTTAAGATAGATTTTAAGTGTTAAAAAATTTAATAAAATAATTAAAGTTTGATTTTTCCATATCTTGTCAAGCATAATTTTTCATTAAGTTAATTACCTGATCTAATTTAAAAGTAATTATCTTTTCCCATTTTTTGGAGGGGAGTTTTTAAAATAACTCAGATTTTGATTAAAAATCAACAATTGTCTGATAAAAAATTATACTTAATTTACAAATGCACTTTCTTTTTACTCATCAAAAAAAATGTAATGTTTTTTTTAACCTGTCACTATGTAAGAATTTTAAATTAAGTTTCTCATTTGTTTCAAAATAAATAAATAACGCACAAATACTATTTTTTAATTGATTAATTAGGGAATTACAAATCTAAGTGTTAATTATAAAATGAAACGCAATATTTTTACAGAAATTAAATTAAATTAGTATTGAAACTTAAAAAAAACAGCATAAAAACTTCACAGTAATATTCTTTTAATACTTAAATAGCATAAAAACTATTGAAATGTAACCCTGAAATCAAATAAAAAAAAACAAAGAGTTTTAATCAAAATGAAATCTCGCTGAATTTCAAACACCAATTAAAGATGACGCTACCTAATTTCAGAATGTTTATACTTAATTTTATTAATTTTTTAAGGTAATTATCTTTATTTTCCGAACTTATTTTTACCAGAGTTCCACCACCTGAAGAAATAAATAAAAATATTAATTAAGTGCGTGTAATTATCTGTAAAATGACACTTTAAATTACGAATACTTTTTAGGCAATAAATATATTTTTTTACATAGTAAAACACATTCAATTGGCAGAAATTATAAAAATATTTTTAAAATATTTAACTTTTTTTCACGAATGATACTGAATGCAATTTACTGAATGTATAAGGATATTTATGAGCCATATACTCATGCATAAGTTTATGAATGAATTCATATTGTTGTGTCTAAATCCTCAGTATCCTACAATGTGGATGGACATCCCATGAATAATCTACTCATGGATGGAGGGAAAGGAACAGCTTGCTGACTTGCCTCCATCACACTGAAGAAGGAGGGAAGTGCTTTCCGGAAGGACTTTTAAGGGGAACTA
Organism: Caerostris extrusa; assembly: GCA_021605095.1. Taxonomy (NCBI): domain Eukaryota; kingdom Metazoa; phylum Arthropoda; class Arachnida; order Araneae; family Araneidae; genus Caerostris; species Caerostris extrusa. The sequence continues at coordinate 108,681 of BPLR01012556.1, forward strand.
CTCCGAATTTGCTTATAGTATAGATAGAAACCGAAAACTCCCACCAGAAAGTCCTGACGATGCAAAATGCTGAACATCCCAAACGCCATCGAGTCTCCTCGTGTTTTTGAAACAGTGTCTACAACAGCGGATTGAACCTCAGTCCTATTGCTCACCAGCTCGCACGTTGCCACTGAGCTACGTGTCGAGTATAAAATTATATAACTCACTGGCAATGAATTCATATTACTAACACTACAAAGTTAAAGTACAGGATGTTTGTAATTGTAAGTTGAATACAAACGAACTTAAAAATCATAAAATTTGGAAATAACTTTTACTATTGTGCCCAAAAAGTAAGACCAATTATTTTTTTTTTTTTCAAAAACTCTTTATTTATTCTTCTAAATTTATATCGTCGCCTTCAAATAATCCCTTCCGGACACAATGCACTTATGCCAACTTTTTTTCCAATCATCAGTGCATATTAAAAGTCATCGAGGAAGAGAGTAAAATAAAGTAGTAAAAGTTTATTAGTAAGATTGTTAATTAAATAAAAGTGTAATCTATTTTAAACCGTAGGTTCTTGGTCTAAAATGGCTGTTGGGCGTAGGGCTGGCAATTCTATCCGGTAAAAATGAAAACATCTCTCGTCTCGAAATCTGCCAGTGGCCACCATGGGGCTGTTTCGCCGATGATGATAATGATGAGGTTTAAGTAAAATATTAGGTTGTAACTGATGAAGACCTGGAAGAATGAATATTTCCATTTTGATATTCATACCATAAACTTTGGACTACATTGTGAGACATATTATGATGTTTAGCCGTATCAGCTTGTCATCCATCCAATCGACTTCCATCTTAATAGATCGGTGAAAGAGACACGGAATTTGCAAACATTGTCAATAACATCCTCATCATTGGCGCAATAGCCGCATGGTAGGTCCAAGGCAGTCTGTCTAATGCAAATTTCGAAACAGGAGATGTTTCCTTTTTTACGGCGTAGGATTGTCAGGACTATTTCCAACAGTCATATGAGTCCGAGACCTACGGTTTTAAAGGGCATTCCGAATCACTACAAACATACATAGCACCGCAGGACTCGAACCGAAACCTGTGGTACCAAGTGCCAGACCTCTAGTCACTCCGCCATTAGGCCCCATTTCCAATAACATCTTAATTCAAACAATCAAAGATCAACAAGCATCAATAAAAACACAACACAGAAATTAAAAAAAACGTAAAATATTCGTAGTTTCTTCCAACTTCATTATAAATGATCAATATATTAAAAAAATAGTTTAGATTTTATTAAAATAGTAAATAGTAAAAATAGTAATAGGTTTTATTAAAATATTAGTGATCATTTATATAAATCATATTTTTAACCTTTATTTTAATTCTTTTCATATTTAACTGGTTAAAGGTTATTATATAAATATCTATATATTATAAATTATTTATATTTAACTTATTTAACTGATATTTAACCTTTAATAATAAGTGTCAAAAAAATCAGGATGTACTTTTAATTGTAGGATACCAACGCATTTATTAAAATTCAGTGATTCTGTTTATAAATATTTGTGAAATTGTGCAAATGTTTTTGATTAAAAGTTCATATATAAACATTTAAATAGACTTTAATACATATTCTTTTATGTCAACTTTTTCAGTTTCTGAATATCCCGTAGAAATAATGAATTTAGAAAATATTTCTTTTTAGGTAAAAATATTTTTATTTATTTAACTGTCCCTTTACAAGTATTATTAAATATCATTTAATAAAAACCTGTCATCGCCAGATGTAAATTCAATTTTACGTGATATAAATGTATTTATTTAGTTTAGCTAATACAATTTTTATTACATGCTTTTCTTTGTTTGTGTTTCATTAAAAGGCAAATATGTTTTAAGAAATGCATGCAACGCATATTTAAAAATTATACGACAATATTTATATATATTTTCAAATTAAACTTTATGCATCAACAAAAAAAAAAAAAAAAAAATGCACGCAACTAATGATATTTATAAAAAAAATAACATCAATAAAAATGAAGTTAGGTTTTTTGAATCTTATTTTTCTTTCAGTTTTTCAATACACAAATAAAGTTTAATTTTTTTTAATAAAATTGTTAATTGTTTTTAATAAAATTGTTAATTTTTTGTTTTTAATAAAATTGTTAATTGTTTTAATAAAATTTAAAAAAAAAAGTTTTATTATATAGTTTGAAATTTTTTCTCTTCTATTTATAAATAAACATTAAATATGTGCTAAGATCACACAATTATAACATACCAATTAAAGTTATATATTAAGTAAAATACATTTTTTACTATTATTATTATTAAATATTATTAAAATATTCATGCATATGCATTTTCCCAATATTTAAATCTTTTACTTGTTGTTTATTTCTATTTAATTAAATTTCATATAATTTATAGAAAAAAAAAATACTTTTGGTTATTTTGAAAGCCAATGAATAATGTAAATTGTCTAAATTAAGTAATTAAATAATAATAAATTATAATTATAAATTAATATTTTCGAATCAACCAATGAATAAATATACAAATCTTTAAAAATGAATTTTAATAGTAGTTTCTCTTTAGTTTCACGCGAATATTTATTCGCTATAATTCGTTATTATCATTAAAAGACTTACACTCAATGGGAATTTGAAAATAATTTGAAAAATTGTCTGTTATTTAAAAATGTTAAAAAGCGCCAAATATTTTAAATTTTGAAAAAAATGAATAAACTGTTAATTACATCCAACATTTGAGAGATGTATTTTTGTAATTATAATGAATTATTCAGTTCCAGTTATTTTCGTTGAATAATAAAAAATAATAAATAAGATAAATATAAATATTTCTACGAAGATTATAATTTTCTGACAAAGAAAATGTTTTTCTGAGTATGCAAGATATGTATTTATACCGTTGTCTCTATATTCTAGGAATTTAAATGTGGTTTTAAAATACAATTTTATTTTAATGAGAGCGATACTTAGTTTAAGAAGTAACAATGAAATCTTTTACATTATGAAAAAATAAAAAAATATTGATTTAAAAATACAGTTAAATAAAAAATTTTTAATTTACAAAGTAAAAATGAGGAATATAATAAAAATTATTGGCATTTTTTGCCTAAAATTCTTTAAAAAAATCGAATAACATTAACAAATTCAAGCAAATGATTAAAAATTAGAAGACTGACAATTTAAATGTAAATTAATTTTTAACATTTTTTAATATTTTATTGTAATTATCTTTTTCAATTTATTGTAACGAAAGATGCATTTTCATAGTATTGGGTCATAACATGTTAAAATTATTGAGTGAAAATTATTAGTGTTATACATACTTTACATGTTAAACAGTGTATTATTACATGTATAACATGTTACGTGTGTATTATTATTAACATTAGCTAACTATGCACGTTTATGTATAACTATTGTTTTACTATTACATGTATAATACATTATTACATTTATTATATATTATTATGCATTATACATTCTTACATTTAAAATTATTAGTGTATATTACTCTCGGTTGACTTACGTTATTAACTAAAAAAACTAAAAGGTAGGTGTAATTTCAGAAAATATGCATATCTTATGTAAGAAAATTCATAAAATTTCAATTAAGAAATACAATTGCCGATTATAACAAGAGGCATTTTGTTACATTAGCCATCTAGTCTACTAGTTTCCGGAAAGCAGTGTGCACTGAACTACAACAAGAAAAATTCACATCTATCAATCTTCCACTGGGGCTAAAGCGCACAATACCATTAAATTTATTATTATCATTAATTATTAAAATAGTCTTTTAAAATTGAATTCTCCTTGAAAAAATGGCAAATTATTTTAATTGAACAGAAAATATTAACATAAATATCATAGTAAGAAACACATCTTCTAGTAAACTTTGAAAAAGTGCCTTCGGAATGACTTTCTGGAGTAACTGACCGCATTGGCTGTAGTATGGGAGAAAATCTGAAACTCCCATCAAACAACCTGACTATCGATGCGAGAATCATACTTATAATTGTCATCATTACTTATAATTGTTTCTCACTATCCCCTCGTTTTTAGAAAAAAATGCCGCTAGCTATTCAAAACTTCAAGTCTCCAGCACGATAGCTGCACACGTTGTCACTGGGACACAATTCGACACAAAATTTATTACAAGACTGACAAATGCAGTATGTGGCAGATGCAGTGTTCTCTAAAGTGCACCGGAGCATATACAAAATACACTAAAACCTAAAATGTATCACTCCAAATGATGTCCTTCTGCCTTTACTGTGCTCACTTTTTTGCCATCATGATTTTTAGACGAACACCCACCTTTCGGTATATTTCACCCTCCCTCCATTTTTCACCAAAAGCACAACCTTACAACCTACAGATATAACCAGCATTCTTGATAAAGACACAAAAACTTTCTTTTATATCGCTTGTCAAGTTTCTTACCAAACACGTTTGATTCTAACATGCTATCTCCGAGATTACTCCTGTCTATTTTATTACTAAAAATACACATTTCAATTACTCCGGTGTAATGCAAAACTTTGTAACTTACTCCAAAACTACTTTATTACTAAAAGTTCATATTGCAATAACTGTGGCATATTGCCAACCTCAGGGCTACTCATGCCTACTTTACTACTGAAAGAGCATATTCAATAACTGTGGCCTAAACGCCAACTTCATGTTACTAATAGTGCACATTTCAATACTGTGACATAACGGCAACCATACGATTACCGTTATGTCACAGTACAATTAGTGACCGTTATGTCACAGGTACAACTAGTGACCGTTATGCCACAGTATCCGTGCGACTTTATTATGGAAAGGTATATTTCAATAACTTTGTGGCATAATGCAAACCAGGGTTACAGTCACCTTTTATTACTAAAGGGCATATTTCAATAACTCCGTCATATGGCATCTTGGTTTACTCCAGTTTCCTATGTTAAAGTGCATATTTCAATAACTCCGTCATTAAACCCTGGTTTATTCAATTTCCTATGTTAAAAAGTGCATATTTCAATAACTGCGGTATACTACTAATGAATGCTTACTTTTAAACCACTTGATTCCCTTTGATGGGGTATCCCCATACGGACATCGAATGGTCAGAGTCTTCACCGGAGACGGCCGTCACGTTCCTCATGGCCCTGACGAAGGGTGGGCCGTAGATGTTGAGTCGGGCGGCGTGGAAGGTGGTGCCCACGTCGTTCTCCCCTGGCACCTGTACTCGCCGCTGTCCTCCACCCTCGCCTCGGTGATGTTCAGGATGCCCGTCACGTGACCCAGGTCCCCCATCCGGTCGACCGCCGTCACCCTCGGCCCCTGGTCGATGAGGATGTCGTCCAGGTACCAGGTGATGCGGGGCAAGGGATTCCCCGTGGTGACGCACTTTAAGGGAGATGGTGTCACCCGAATGGGCAGTGTGTTCCGGAAAGCAGAGATCAGTGTGGGTGGCACGTCTGTAAAGAAACGACAGAAATATAGTTATAAACTCATGGACCAGATGGATATTCATCAGTTTAAAAAAAACTTTCTAGAAGAAGATGGACCACTAATTATTCCATAAAGCCACTGCCATTGAAATATCAACGTAATTCTCTACTCTCGTTCTACCACTTTCAACAATAGCATTTTGTTATTTCAGCTGAACGTTGTTATAATCAGGGGTAGGGGGCAAGGAAAACCCCAGGATTACTCCAGCCTACTTTATTACTAAACATGCATAGTTCCATAACTTTGTGGTATAATGCCATTCCAGCATTCTTGAAGAAGTCGATTTAAAAATCTGACTCTATAATAAAAAAATTTAAACATTAAGAGGGAATTCAACTCTTATTATATTATTTATTCAATTTTCAATTCGGGAATTATATCCTTCAGTCATACAACCAGTAAAAAAGGCAATGACTGTTTTAGTAACAAACCAAGTTCTGAGAGAGTTTTCTTGGCCCTGAGTCTTATAAATATCTTCAATCGACAATGAAAGATCTTATTGATGCAAATCTATTATTAAGAAAAACAAAAGATTTCATGCGTTACATATATAGCATCTTTTGTGCTTAAAATGTACAATTTTCTTTTGCTTGTTTTACCATTATCACTATTGGCGCAACAGGCCCATAGTTGGCCAAGGGCATCTGGCCACTGGCAGATTACGAGACGAGAGATGTTTTACTTTTTACTGGGTAGGGTTGTCAGCCCTACCCAACAACTTTATATTAGACTGGGACATACGATTTGAAGTGTATTCCGAACCACTAAAGTCATCCATCCATGTCACCATCCGAGACTTGAACCAGAAACCTGTGACATCGAGCGCCGGAGCGCTAATCACTCGACCATTAGGCCCTGTGTTTGCTTTAACTAACCTATAATACTTTGATATCTGTTAATTTAGTACTATTATTTTTTCTAGGTTGTATGTATCTTTTTAAGCAAATTTAGATTACAATACTTTTAAGTGAATGGTGAGTGCTAATACTACATCTTTACATAATCACAAACTTTAAACCACCTTAAAGTCATGCACTATTTTAAAATAAATCATAACCTTGTACTCTGAATTTGCTTTCAAAAATATTAAATATTAAAAAAACAGGCACAAAACAATACCTCTGAAAATATCTATTAAATTAACTGTATTTATAAATACCTTTTGAAATAAAAGTACCAAATTAACAGATATTAGAATATTATAGAATAACTAAAGACACGCCAAAGAAAATTATACATTTTAATTATAATGATATATTTGAAAATGCATTAAATCTCTTTTATTCTTAATAATGGAATAGCTTTTATAAGATCTTTTTGCCATAAGGAACCCAAGATATTTTTTTCAAGTCTTAGTGATGAAAAAAAAAATCTCTTAACAATTAATTGATTTACTGCTAAAGTAAACTTTTTAACTGGTTGTGTTGTAGGAAGAAATTGAACTACCTACGTAAACATTTTAATTTTAACACGAATCCCTTGAACAGGGGTGGCCAACCCTAATGATCTTGCGGACCATTTTGGAAATGCTTCCTAACTCCGCCGGCCTCATATAAAATTATATATCCCCATATTAGATTTGGACCCACTAAAGACATTTTTTGGAGTGAAAAATTGAAACATAATGAGTTATTATTTTTGTGTTTGCTATTATTCTTACATGTAAACATGGATAATATAATAATAATGATACTGAACTCACACTGTAAAGAAATGTATTACTAAAAAGGAAATATAAAAAATATATAAATATAAAATGAAATTAATAAAAAATATTTATTTTACTATTGCGATATTTGTTTCTCCATTCTTTCACTAGTTTTGCAAATCGATCTGAATTTGGGTAATTGCACATCGTAATAGGTGTTGCAGGTTAGCGATCGTTACGTTTAAGCTTGTTTTGTGTTTGATAATTTCATTTTCGGAAAAAAAAAAAAAAAAAAAAAAACGATTCGCAGGGGGTAAAGTTGAACCCAAACCGCTAATAATTTTTTGTGCCAGTTTCTCAAATTGGAAAATTTCACTTCTGTGACGTAAGTGTTGTAAAAAATCTATTTTTGATTCTGGTGCTTCAAAAAATGAGTTTTTATTTCAATATTGCATTTAAGTCAACCAGTTCCATTTCAAGATATTCTGGGGTCAACTCGATTTCAACATGAAAGAGAGATGAATATATGTTATTTAAAAATTTTGTTGTATTTATCTAACTCTAAACTACTGAATCGGCTTTCAAAAGCAACTGTAAGTTTTTCTTATTTCTTTTGCATATTTGATGTAATTTTCATTTATGGATGCACAAATAATGTATTTTTTAATACATTGGTTTTCACTAACTTTGGTCATTATAAAATAAATATATTTTGTAAAAGTGATAAATCTCACGGGCCACAAAAAAATATTCAAGGGGTCACATGCGGCTAGCGAGTCACGGGTTGGCCACCCCTGACCAAGAATGATGGGAAAAAACCAATTTTTATTAAAAAGAGTCGAGAGTCGAATTTTTTAAATTGACACCTGACTCAATTCCCTGCTTCTAGACGTAATATGGCACATCAGTATACAAAAAAAAATTATGTATCATCAGCTTAGGAGAAGTCTGATGCCAAAATAAAGATTTTTTACAACATAATTTACTACAGAAATTATTAGAATTCTACGCAGTTCATATAAGAGCCTGTAAGGATGAATGTTTAATATTGTTAATTGGAATTTATTGGGAGTTCCACATGATTTAGTCTAAGCATCCCAAATATGTATTCCCAATGCTACACATTTTCAGTACTTAAAATTTAAAGAAAAATATTCATGTTATATCTAATATAATTATCTTTTTTTTTTTTACAGTTCTTTGCTTCATCATAATGAAAATAATTAAAGCTAAGTTTTATTTGTTCCATGTATTAAATAAAATAAATGATTTAATTACAAAAAAAAATCGAGATAAATAAATTCTATTAAATTAGATATAAAATAACATAATAATAATTTAACATAATAATAATCTAACATAATAATAATTTAAATTCAATAAAAAAGTTTTCTTCGTATTATAATAATACAAATAATTGAAGTACTCTTTTTCCCATGATATAAATAACATAAATTATTTTATTAAAATAAATAAATAAATTCTATTGCATTAGAGATAAAAAGAATCATTTAGAACGTAATAATAATTTAAATTCAATAATATTTTTATTGTTCTTCTCATCATAATAACAAAAATAATTATAGTAAAACTTATTTTTCCATGTATTAAAATAATATAAATTATTGCATTAAAAATAATTTTCGAGATAATAAATTCTATCACATTAGAGATAAATAAATTTATTATACAATATTATTGAAAAAATTATAAAATATAATTGAAAAAATTTATAATAAAATATTATTGATAAAATTTATAATAAAATATTATTGATAAAATTTATAATAAAATATTATTGAATTCAAAAGATGCTTACATAAATAAATAAATATATCTGTAATGCAAGCATCTTCACTTTAATTCAATAATATTTTATTGTTCTTCACATTATAAGAGTAAAAATAATTAAAGCAAACTTTATTTGTTCTACGTCTTAAATAAAATAAATTATTTTTTAAAAAAAAGATTCAAGATAAATAAATTCTTTTACATTAGAGATAAATAAATTTATCTCTACCAATCTATCTCTCTCTATAGAGATAAATAAATTTATCTCTACCGTAATAATTATTTAAATTCTATAAAAATTTTTATTGTTTTTCACATCATAACAATAATAAAAATTAAGTAAACTATATTTGTTACATGTATTAAGTAAAAATAAAGTATTTTAAATTTTAAAACATAAATAATGGTTTTTTTTAAATTCATTAATTTGAAGGAAACAAAATGAAAATCAAATTTAGTTGGTTAAACAATAGTAATTTAAATAAACAACATAAAATGCAATATGAATGAAAACCCAAAGTTAAAAGTTTTTAGTAAGATTTATAAATAGGCACATATGTAAATATTTTTGAGATATGAAAGTATTGCATAAAAAAAAATTGTCCAGTGAAAATGTTATTTTGCGTCACTCTATTGTGAAGCATTGCATAATGCATGAAGAAATAGTTGAAAATCTGTCACTGCGAGACAGCTACTCAAAAACCGTGAATAACAAATTTACACGCGGAATTTTCAGCATCAGGTTTCGCAATGAAAAGATTTTATTCATGATATCTTAGTGAATGCAATGTTTGTCAAGTGGAAGGAGTTGTTCTGTTTATTTATCCTTTGTATATCAAGAATTTTGCAAAGCTAATAGAGCCGAAACGACGTGTTGCTTGTAAAAAATAACGAATTTGATTTTATTGTTGTGCATTCAAGCTTACTAGGAAAAAATAAATATATATTTTGGTACAGAACACGCCAGTTTCTGGTTTCATAGAGTTGCATAATGAGTGGGTTTATTGGCAAATATCATGCAACGCATTTTATCTTTATGAAGTAAAGTTTCTTCAGAAAAAAACTAAAACAATAAAAAAATGCTGAATTAAATTTATTTTAATAAATGCAAACAGAAAATAAGTTAGAGTCTGTGTCAAAAAGTAAGTCAATTTTCAATTTAAAATTCTCGAGATTATGGAATTTTAATTTTTTTTTTAAGGTTGACATTTTGTTTTTAGGTTGACATCTTGTTTTTTAGGTTGACATCTGTGGACATCTGTGAAATTTGACGTCAAAATATTCATTAGTGTTTGAGCTACGCTTGGCTTTGTGAGACGCTAAAACTAATTCTAGCAATTTTTGAAATGTCTGAATGAATTAAGCAAATAACTTGCATTCAATTTTGTTTGCAGAAACGTATAGAATGTTGTAGAAGGCATTCGGTGAGCATTCCTATATCGGAAAGAAATGCTTGCAAGTGGTATAAGCAGTTCAAAGACAGCAGAGAACGCGTTGAAGACGAATTTGCCCTCTGGTCGACCATCCCACCTCAACCCACGAAGCCCACCTCAAAAATTAAAGATTTGGTGCTTGCAAACCGTCGATTTACAATTAGAGACCTTGCTGATGATGTTGGAATTTCAAAAGGATCGGTCAATTCCATTTGGACCTCAAAAGCGTCAAATCTCGATTGGTACCAAAAACACTGAATGCGCCAGCTCACACTGCATTGATTCTTCGTGACTGTTTCGCCAAAAATGAAGCCCATATCGTTCCAGAACAAACGTATTCACACCGTGCGACTTCTGGCTATTCTCTAAATTCAAATTACCACTCGGGGACACCGTTTTGAATCGATTGAAGAGATTCCACGTGAAGCACTTTGAAGGCCATCCTGCCGAAGACTTTTTAGCACGCATTGAGGATTTGAAAGAAAGTTTGCATAAGTTTAAAAACTATATCCCAAATATTAAATATAAAAAATCCATTGAATTATTGGTTGGTATCATCAAAGTATAACCTATTTTTTAAGTCAAGATAACTTGGAAAGGTCTATATTTAAATAGAAAAATCATAAATGTATTAAATGAGTCCGGGAAGAATATAATCTTACAAGCTGTAATTATATACACAGCTGTAGTTGCGTAATGCATAATATAGTGTATAATATAATAGAACAACGCAATACAGAATGCAGTATAACAATGAGATAATAGTATAACATACATAATATTGCAATAGTAAATGCAGTACTACAATGCAATACGAAATTCAGTACAACAATGCAATACGAAATTTAATAAAACATTGCTATACAAAATGAAACAAACAAAACAATGTTAAAGGCATTGTATAATGCAGTATAACAATACAATACGAAATGCTGTACAACAATGTAAAACGGATGTAGTATAACAGTGCATTGTATAAAGGCAGTACAACACATCAATACTAAATGCTGTACAACTACGTAAGATATAATATACTATATTTGCTAATAATGTCATTGCCAACGTTTAGAAATATATATACACTCAAGAGCCAAAACATTATGATCACCCCTACATTTTGCAATGAACTCGTCTGGATGACGTGAAAGGCACGTGATCAGGTGGAAGTGGTATTTAACTGCTGCTGGAGAGTCTGAAGAATCATTCTTTCACTTACTTCTGTGTGTAGTTTTGAAAGGCTGCGGATCTAAGCGACTTTGATAGAGGGCAGATTGTAATGGCTCGAAGGCTCGGAACAAATATTTTCGAAACTGCACGACTCGTGGGTTGTTCGCGATCTACAGTTGTTAGTACTTATGTAAAGTGGATGAATGACGGTAAAACCAGCAGTAGACGACATGTTGTTGGATGTCCACACGCTATCAAAGAAAAAGGTCGTCGGAGACTGTCTCGCATAGTGAAGCAAAACCGGAGCCAGACAGTGGCTCAGCTGACAGCCCAATACAACGCAGGGCCAGTAGAATAGTATCGGAGCACACTGTTGGATATGGGGCTACGCAGCAAAAAGTCCCACTCGTGTGCCTTTGCTGACCGAGCGTCATCGCCAACTGCCCCCTGCGCTGGGCCCGGGAACATCGTGACTGGTCCATGGATCAGTGGGAGAGAGTTGCTTGGTCAGATGAATCACGTTTTTTTCATTCATCACGCCGATGGCCGTGTCAGGATCCGCCGTCTTCCAGGCGAACAGTTGCTCCCTCAATGTACAGTAGGTCATACACAGGCCCGTGGTGGCGGTATTATGCTTTGGGGACGTTCTCTTGGGCGTCTGGGACCCGTGGTTGTGGTAGAGCAGACCATGAATGCTACAGGGTATCTTAACATCATTGCGGAACAGTTGCACCTTACATGGCCTCCGTTTTTCCAGCTGGAAATGGAATGTCCCAACAGGACAACGCCTCTTGTCACAAGGCTAAAATTGTGTTGGAGTGGTTCCAGGAACATGATGCTGATTTCAGTTAATGTCCTGGCCGCCTAACTCACCGGAATTCAATATGATAGAACACATTTGGGATATCCTGGGACGGCAGCTCAGAGTTCAAACACCACCAATTCGCAATATCTCAGATTTGCGTGACCGTTACTTAAACATCTGGTACAATCTGTCTCCGGCCATCTACCAAGGACTTGGGGCATCCATGCCAAGGTGGGTTGAAGCTGTGTTGCGCGCCAAAGGTGGGCCAACTCGTTATTGACAGGTGGTCATAATGTTTTGGCTCTTGAGTGTGTATATATATATATATATCAGCATTATATTTGACTAATAATATAAATTTATTCAGAACAAATTTCTGGCATTTCATTTTATTAAACTACTCCCTTCGTTCAGTTAGCATGAAATGTTTTAATGTGATATGTTTTGCCTTAAGACTTTAAAGAAAATAATTGAAACTTTAGATTTAAAAAATTGTCTTCAACCTATTATGCAATGTTTATCTTTTTACATAAGTATTTAAAAATACGTGTGTTATTTTAGTATTTTAAATATTAATGCTATAAAAAATTATTTATTTCATTGGAAAAAATTTGAATTCTCATTCACGGGTGAAAAAAATTATTTTTTTTTCTCAATTTTTGGTTTTGTATTAATTTAAAAATCCAAAAAACATAATAAGTAAATAAGTAATATAACGATTTTTTTTGACACAATTCCTACTTTTTTTTCACTATATTGCAGAAAATCATTTATAAATAATTTTAATTCATTTTTTTAAGTTTATCTGGCGCCCTCTATTGGTAGATATATGCAACTTAAATAAAAAAATAAAACTAAAATTAATTAATTAAATTTAATTGATGAATTAATATTTGAAAAAAAACTGTATTAATATCCACTACAAGTTCAAAAAATGTATTTGAACTTGAGTGGATGAAATAAAAAGTATTTTATGAACGATTGAAAATTTGAACAAATATATATAGGAAGAGTGTGTGAGCTAATAGAAGGAATTGAAAAAAAATAAAGTAATTTGGTTTCTGAGGTTTGAAGAATATTCCACACACAGCTGTCACATGCATGCAGTAAATTATTGAACCTAATAATTTACGAAAACATTCTCCATACAGATTGGAAATAATTACATTTATGAAACAACAATAGCTAACGACTTTATAAAAACAAAATATTTTTAATTATTCCTTACACTATTATGAAATCCGCTAGTATTAAATAATGCAATTATTAAATTATTTATTACACTATTATCAAATAATATAAACAGATCAGGTAATACTAATGCGAAATATATATTACAGAAATGAAAGTTTAAGGCAGTTGAATATTTATGAGAAGATATGAGTGTTTAATGTTACTAAAAACGATGTTATTTAAATTTATATTCGAAAACTGGCAATAGTTATTGAAATACGTATGGATGACGTTTGAATGTTCGTTTAATTGTTGTGGTAAATTTCGATTAATAGCAATCCATATAAATGGTAGTATGAATTAGGTAAGAAAAAAAACGAAATGCTTCAAGAAATATTGCTGTAAGACCGTGGAAAAAAATACTAAAAATTGACCCAAGAACTAAACAAACTATTCTTTGAAGCAGACAAAAATAATAATTTATAACTTTCACTTCAAGGGGTTTTTAATGTCAAAGGATGTCCACTTCGTATGACAGCTACAGTAACACTCAACATAATCAAATCTGTCAAAATAAATCTTCGCTTTACAATTGGCAAAAAAATGTAGTAAAGTTTAAGACATTATTTTTGATAAAAGTATTAAAAACTTTCTAATAATGGCCAGAATAGTTTGTTTATGGAAATCCTTCCAATTACAGAGCGAAATAACTTAATTTTTTAAACTGCTTATATAAACTTATTAATTTCTAGGTGTGGGTAATAGTTTCTGATAAATAATAATAATATCAATTACTTCACTCGAATTCAAAAAGTTACAAATACCGATACGACTTCATTTTGCTGTGTCTAAAACTATCTTGTCTAACGAGTATCTTTGACTACCTCCCTTTGGGCCAATCACTTAAATGCTGGAATTAATTTGACGTCTTGGCCTATATTAGACATATAACGGCTTCAAAAAGAGGACCTTTTCAGGTTCATGGGAACACTTAAATTTTTATTTGCAAACACTATATATATACACTATGTGGAAGAAAGTGACGGGACACGACACTATAACGACATAAACCCATATTTGTTAAAATTAATAGAGGTAGGACCTCCTTTGGCTGCGATCACAGCTGCAACCCTTCCGGGCATGCTTTCCACTAAATTAGCGATAGTGGCAAGAGGAATTTCCTTCCAAATGTTTAACAGGAAGTTCCACAGTTCAGGCTTGCTTTTGGGGAGTGGGGTGCAGGCCCTCAACCGATGGTCCAATTCGTCCCAGAGATGTTCAATTCGGTTAAGATCAGGGCTCTGCGCCGGCCACACCATGCGTTTAACGTTGTTGTTCACATACCAATCAAGAGACCTCCTTGCAACATGGCATGTTGCGTTGACGTTTGATACTAGCAATCAAAACCGTACGTTGCCCACAAGGTAGGAAGGACATGATTGTCGAGAATATCACAGTATCTATCGGCATTCATCGCGCCATCAACCTTCACCAGTGGGCCAGCCCCATACCATTAGAAACAGGCCCATACCATCAATCCTCCTCCACCAAACTTTACGGTTGGGACGACACACTCGGGCAAAAGGCGTTCTCCTGGTAAACGCCATACACAAATACGTCCATCGGAACGGAAAAGGTAAATCGTGACTCGTCACTCAAAGGACGCGTTTCCAGTCATCCAGAGTCCAAGTACGGTGGTCTTTGGCCAATCGAAGGCGTACTTTCTTGTTGGTTTCCGTAACCAAAGGTTTATGAGCCGCCGAACGTCCAGTGTAACCTAACTTATGGGCCTCGATACGAAGAGTCTTGGACGAAACAGCCACATCTGTGGCTTGTCTAAACTCATTAGCGATGTTATCCATGGATGTTTGACGGTTATTTCGAATCTCCTGCCGAGCACCCGCTGGTCGTGCTGGTGAGCACTGTAGGTCGTCCACTTCGAGGTTTGTTCTGACAGTGTCCCTCAGTCTTGTAGCGACACACAACACGTGCTACAGTTGATTTTGAGCAGTTACGGAGACGGGATATCTCCTAATTGACACCTTGGCAAGATGCAATCCAACCAACACACCTTTCTCGAACTCAGACAACTCTCCCCGTGGCGGCATCTTGACAAAAAACAACTCTAGTCGACTCCACAGAGTATTTATAGGATATGGCTGACACGTGATACCTATTATTGCGCATGTGTCAGCTGTATTGTCGACTTTTTTACTGTTCGAGGGGTGTCCGTCACTTTCTTCCAGATAATGTATATACACTCAAGAGCCAAAACATTATGACCATCTGTCAATAACGAGTTGACCCACCTTTGGCGCGCAACACAACTTCAACCAGCCTTGGCATGGATTAATACCACCACTTAATACCAGTTAAATACCACTTCCACCTGATCACGTGCCTTCCACGTCATCCAGGCGAGTTCATTGCAAAATGTAGGGGTAGTCATAATGTTTTGGTTCTTGAGTGTATATATATATACAAATAACGTACTTCGAGTTATTATAGAAAGAAATTAAAAATTAAAATAAAATTTAATCACAATTGCACGATTAAATGGTAAGTACAAGGTCGGAGATTTTTCAGAATTCTCGAGTCGACGTAGAATTTAATTGCCCGTTCTGTGGCAGACCTAAATTATCACACAATAAACGAAATCACAAAGAGACTTACTTTGAAAAACATACGGAAACTCCGGCCTATTCAGTCACTTCAGAGAGAAAAAAGAATTACAACACTTCTGGGTCGCGTCGCAGAAGTCTCATCCTTCTTCACAAAAAAAACTTCTTTTAAGACAATTCGTCAAGAGTTGGATGTCAGTTTCTCACACTTTCATTGAGAAGATATTTCTCAGATCGTGGTCTAACACCAATCACGATGAACAACTCATGGTATAGGTCATATTCCATCTGCAGTTGTTTCGACCTGTGAAGGTCGCATAGATATTCACCAATTTCCTAAGTCTCATTATACATACACCGAATATCTGCTATTTGATTTGATTAACAAGTTGTTCTCACTAGTACAAATAACTAATTGCATCTAATATAACTACCCACAATGCTGCTTATTTGCTGTCAAATTTGAGTGATGGGTTATTATTATGCACTTGTCAAAAAACATACATTCTCTCTCCTGGGAATGGAATGCCAAAACTCTTCCAAGAAGAAAAAAAAATGCTGCAATATATTTATACACATACATTCTACTTCAATGGTGCAACAACCCCATCCTGGACAAATCAGTGTGTCTACTAGCAGATTTCGAGACAGAAGATGGTTTCTTTTCACAGGGTCATATTATAATGGGAGCCTAGCCTGTCAATTCGAACCATTTCAAACATCCACATGAAACCGCCGGGACTCGAACCCGAAACCTGTGATAATGATTACCAGAGCGCTAATCACTTGTCCTTATGTATACATTGCATCACTTAATATTTATGCAATACTAAATAAACTCACAATTGATTTGTTATTCCCCATTTATATTTTACTGACATTCATGTTAGCAATGAGAAAGGGAGCTTATTTTGATATAAAACTTACCAACTTATCTTTTGGGTATAAAAGAGTCAATAAATTTTATTTTCTGAAGCCGTATTACATACGATAGTCCTGAATTATATTTAAATGGTTTTATTTACATTAATATAATGACTTGGAGTATCGAACACAGAAATCTTATGGCTAACAATGTAAATTCGTTAATTGTACTTCTTGGTCTAATTAATTAAAAGCATTAATTATTTCTACTTTTATTGGCGCAACAACCTTGTGGTGGGCCAAGACCTTCTGCTTACTGGCAGATTGCGAGACAGGAAACGTTTTCTTTTATTGGGGTAGGATTGCCAACCCTACACTCCACAGTCATATTAGGCAGGAATTACGGTTTAAAGTGGATTCTGAACCACTACAAACATCCAAAGCATCATCCGGACTCGAACGCGAAGCCTGTAGCACCGAGCGCCAGGAGTTCAGTCACTCGGCCATTAGGCCCCTAATTATTTTTATTACTTTTAAAAATAGTAAAAAAAATGTTTATGACAACAAGATATACATTTTTAAAAGTACATGAAACTTAAAAATAACTAATAAAACTTTAAATAAAATAATAAAAACATTTTTAATAACTTAAACTTTTATATAAATTTCTTAGATGATAGGCCCTTTTAAGCATACATTTTAATTTTACACTCAAAATCTGGAAAACTGAATTTTCCTAAAAAATGACCCCAATACCAACCCCTTTTCTTCCGAAATGATATGTATTGGGGCATTACACATCTATTTGAAGGGCAAAAAAATAAAAGCAGAATTTTGGAACGCTCTAAACACGTCGATATCCCGACAGTTGATTGACAAATGACTTTTCTCCGCGTCACGTAAGAAAGGATAAAAAAAGTCCTCCACGATTCATCACTGACACAGAAAACGCTCCTAAATACGTTTGGATGGATGCCCCTCGCTTTTTAGAACTTATCAGTTTGCATTGCAGAGAAAGAAAATATGTTATGGGGAAGAATTTACGTCCCTTCTATTCAGCAGATGAGAAATTTTCTGCAGTATCTTTTTGGAGCGTTTTTCTGAATGGTAGAAATTGCGATTTTTTTTGCATAATGTTTTGAGAGACTAAATCAGTAATGAATTTTGTAAAAACCGCCCTAGACGGAAAAAAATGGTTATTAATCAACATCATTTATATTATCCATAAAATAATGATATTGTTTCGGGAAAAGTCGGTCAGCAATGTGCTGGACCACTTTCAACGTTTCTTATTGATTATTTTTTAATTTTTCTTTCCAGTTATTCTCCATTGGTTTACTTAAATTTTTTCACGTGTTTTTTATTGAATTTCTTTTATTGTGCTTTTTATAAAATCGTTTGAATTCTATAGTTTATTTTTATTGTTATTTATTTATTTATTTTTGAATTTCTTTCAAGTGTTTTTTTTATAAAATCTTTTGAATTCTTTTTTTTTTTTTTTTTTTTTAATTTATTTTTAAAATTTCTTTTAAATACATTTTTATAAATAATATTTAGAATTCTACAGTTATTTTAATTTTTTTTTTTAAATTTCTTTCTCTAGTTATTTTTATTGATTTATTTAAATTTCTTTCACGTGTTTATTTTTTTTTTTATTAAATTTCTTTCGCCTGCTTATTCTTTTTTATAAAATCGTTTTGAATTCTATATTTTATTTTTTTAATGTTATTTATTTATTTATTTTTTAATTTCTTTCATTTTTTTAAACTTTTTTATAAAATCGTTTGAATTCTATATTTTTTTTTTAAATTTTTATTTACTTATTTATTTTTGCTATAGTTTATTTTTGTGAATTTTTTTCAGGTGCTTTTTTATAAAATCTTTTGAATTCTTTGGTACTTTTAAAATTTATTTATTTTTAAAATTTCTTTTTCGCGTGCTTTTTTATAGAATCGTTTGGAATTTATAGTTTATTTTTATTGTTATTTATTTATTTTTTTGAATTTCTTTCATTTTTTTTTTTTTTATAAAATGTTTGGAATTCTATAGTTTATTTTTATTGTTATTTATTTTTGAATTTCTTCATTTACTTTTTATAAAATCGTTTGGAATTCTATAGTTTATTTTTTTATTGTTATTTATTTATTTATTTTTTGAATTTCTTTCAAGTGTTTTTTTATAAAAACTTTGGAATTTCTGTTTTTTAATTTATTTTTAAAAATTTCTTTTACGTGATTTATTTATAAATAACATTTAGAATTCTATAGTTAAATTAATTTTTTAAATTTCTTCCTCTAGTTACTTTTATTGGCTTTTTTAAATTTCTTTTGCGGGCTTTTATATAAAATCGTTTCAATTCTACAGTTTCTTTATTTTTACTTATTTATTTATTTTTTAAATATTTTTCACATGCATTTTTTATAGCATCGCTTGAATTCACTTGGTTTAGAATTCTATAGTTAATTTTAACTTTTTTATAATTTCTTTAACGCGCATTGTTATAAACAAGTTTAGAATTTATAGTTAATTTTTTATAATTTCTTTCGCATGCTTTTCT